>WYDI02015878.1:0-13914 GCA_009867235.2 Psittacus erithacus | reverse complement strand
CCCTGTTGGCAGATCCTCTGGTGTTGACCAACCAGGTGGCCTTTGGTAAGTGCGTATCCCAATGTTTGAAAGTCCCACCACCCACTGCTCTCAGTGTAGTTTTTAAGAGCCCATTGTACGGTTCGATCTTCCCAGAGGCTGGTGCATGGTAGGGGATGTGATATACCCACTCAATGCCATGGTCTTTGGCCCAAGTGTCTATAAGGCTGTTACAGAAATGAGTCCCATTGTCTGACTCAATTCTCTCTGGGGTGCCATGTCACCACAAGATTTGTTTCTCAAGGCCTAGGATAGAGTTCTGGGCAGTGGCGTGGGGCACAGCGTATGTTTCCAGCCATCCGGTGGTTGCTTCTACCATGGTAAGCACAGGACATACCTTTATACTGGGGAGAATCTCCACTAGTATGTCCTCTAGTATAATGACTTTGTGGTTTTATACCTATATTTCATAAACTATCTATATAGGTACTAAGCTTTGCAGCTTCTAAAAGTCTTTCATTTTATCCTTCACTAAAGGAAAAATGAAGCCATGTTTAAGAGTGCCCTTTCATTCTAAGTCGCTTTACAAAAACTGATAAGAAGCTATATATAGTGATTACTTCAGCAGCCTTTGAAATGCTGACATCTTTGAGGTGAGGTACAAAAAAGGTTTATAAATCAGAAGGTAAAGCCACATTACCTTTTCAACATATGAGGCATAACCTTTCTTCTTAAATGACAGCAGATGGGCACAGCTATTTTCCATGGGAAAAAATCTTTGCATTTATTTACCCTTCCAAATAAGTTATTTGCATATCATGTCATTTGCCAAACAACAAGTGGAGGTGATCATGTACTGCCCTGTTCCAACCACTTTGTAGGCTGTTGGCAAAGTCCTTTCAGGTTAGCAAAGTATGGAATAGCTAATCATCAAGACTGGTATTTTCATATGTTTGTGGACCCCAGAATTTGTCAGAAAACTTTCTAAACTATGAGTGCAAAATGACCAGTGGAGCCCCTAGATAAAAAGTGTGCTCAAGGCTTGATATAAGGTAAATTCAATTCTACTTTTAATACTGCCTATTAGACAGCAGAAAACAAACCATTAATCCACTGTCTAAAGCTCAAGGCATTGCACTGCAAAGCCAAACATTTATTTTCATGGCTTGTTGCAGAAGCAGTAGAATAACAGCTCTAGGAATCATCAAAATCATGAATGAAGGCCCACTTGAAGTAAAATATGCTTTGCTTAAATGTGATTGCAAGTTTAAACATTGCAAAACTCACCCTCAAGCAGCTCTGAACAGCAAGAGCATTTTGAAAAGGCTCTGAGAATTACCCTAAAACCATGACATTCATACAGTGTCCATACCAGCAGCAGATATATGTCCAGACTCTCATTTGGCCTGAGGTTATTTTCTGAGTGGGTAAGTAAACTGACAAGAATGATGTTAAGTAGATTAAGGTGTACCTCATGTGCCCAGACTCATAACCTCAGAGTAAGCAGGTGAATGTGCCTTATTAGCTGCTGAAACTGTTCTTTATGAATCACGTAAATATATTGTTATGTTCTTAGTTGAAAAACATTAAAAATTGAGATGAATTTTCTTGGTCAAAATACACAGGTCTTCAGGATAGACTCTCAAATATCTAAAATGTAAACTCCTGTATTTGAAATCATCCTCTAGGCTCCCTGTGTAAACGCAAAATATGGAAATGGAAAGAAATAGCTACTTTCCAGGCAGTGAGTCATCTGATATTACCATAGATGTCTAAATAGAACATGTAAATCATGCTCGAGCAGTGTCTTTTTCTCTCCATGGACTATAAAAAGAGTCTAGACAACTGGCTTAGATGTAAATGTCTGTGTTGTAGCTGATCAAAGGGAGGTGAGATATATCCATCACTGAAGCATGGGAAGATGCCGACGATAAAGACAACAGGCCAAGATCAGGTTTTGACAGCACACACCACCAGTTCATGACTAGTTTTACTCCTCAGTATGTCTGTTCTTGTCTTAGGTAATACTCCAGCACTAATGATTCTTCCCTTTTCCCTTTCTCTCCTTAGAGTAAGTTGCTGACAAATATTCAAAATGGTCTTAACAAGTTGATCAACTGTATGCCAAGCATTTAGAAGTGAAAATTTTAGAAAAAATATATTGTGATTTATCAAGAAGTTATATATTTAAAAGGAAATAATTCTGCAAATTTTTCCTAAAAAAAATCATGTAATCCTACAAAACTAAGCAATCATTTTAATTAACTGCCAGAGGAAAGGAATGGTCATGGTTGGGTTTTTTCCTGCTTGACTTTTACATGAAGAAGATGCAATTGAGCTGCTGCTCAAGATTCGCATATGATGACTTTTTACAACCATATGGCAATTTGCAGGGGAGTTCACATTAACATTTCAGCTTGGATCATGAGCACACTTTTGAAGTAAATCTCCTAGCCATCCCCACTTACTATGCGCTTTGGTTAATGTAGCCGAGTAGTCTTGGGGCTTATTGACTGGATTCCTCTCAGGGCAAACTAGAAGTTGAAGCTGCAGTCCAGGAGTACGTCTACAGTGTTACAACCACAACAGACCAAACTACAGCTAATCTGAGGTGATTCTCATGTCAACATGCATAGGGGGGGATATCAACTCATCAGCACCATTTTGCTCCACAGACCTGTGCTGCCTCATGTGACTTTTTAAGATAAACATAGCCCACGTCAGATTGAGGTTACAGTCTTCAAAAGCGTCCTGGCGTTCCCCTGACAGCCAGAGCTGAAAGGCTGTAGTGATGTTCTAAGATAGCTAGATCTTGTAACTAATTAAAGGCTAGCATGATGCATGGCACATTTCACAAAGAAGTTTCACACTTCAGTTGAAGGTTACCAGCTGTAAGCAATGTACATGATTCCTCCTTCTATGTGTAAAGTGAAGATAGAACTTTTTTAATACGCTGGAGGATCCAAAAACTTATGTGCAACCATATTTGCTGTAGGTTCTATGCTACTGAAACAACAGGGATCCCCCTATCAGTGCTGTTGGGAGGAAGATTAAGTGTACAATGACACAACATTTATCCAGTGTTCTACTCTGCATCTGCAGCTTGGGAATTACCTTCGTCAATGATAAGGTGATCTTAATAAATCCCTTCATTATTTAAACTCTGCTTAAAGTACAAAACAATCAATGACATTAATCAAGAAAGACCAATTGCAGTGTACTCTTATGATCGTGGCATTTTCTTGTCTTAAAAAAATAATAACCTAAAATGTGCAAAAGCCATTTTGTCATGTCATTGATATTAAGGTTAATGATTCTTGCATTTCGTCCTTCATTGCTTAGCTCTGTCCTTAAGACTGGCAATCACTAATGGTATAATTAAATGAGTGTTGTACCGGACACTTACTGAGTAGGGACACTTTGACACCAGAAATGTTTCCAGTTCTTACACGCTGCCTCATTGGTCTTATTGGGCAGCTTTGGACTGCCAACAGGCATAGAGCTGTTGCAATGTGAAATACAACTACTATAGCACTGTGTTAGATGCTATTTATTTGTATATTTTCACACTTCAACTTGCATTCAGCAAGGAGACTGATGCATGCATTGGTGGAATTTTCATTAGCATGGTCGCAAAACCATTCCAAGGAGGATAATGCCCACATGCAGTAAATGAAGTGGGGGAAGAGTCAGCAATCTGTTCGCACCTTTGTATTGTGTCTGGGTGATGCAATTAATTTGCTCCACAACTGCCCTCGTAGTGCCACGCTTTGTATTGGTAGCTAGAAATGTGTTGATAACACACCAAGGTTTTGGATACAGCTGAGCAGTGCTCCACAGCATCCAGATTGCCTCTCCAGCATTCCCCCACACCAGCAGGCTGGGGGTGGGCAAGATCTTGGGAGGGGACACAGGCAGGATAGCTGTCCAAACTGATCAATGAGGTATACCACAGCACTGTCTTGGACCAAACCAACAGGATCACTTTCTCTTAGATGGAGTCAAGATGCCAGGCACACTCCAGCTCCACCGGGCATCCAGACTTCAGAACTAGATGAGTCCAAGTCTCAGATGACACCCCTGGACCAGGGATAACATGGGCACGGAGCCTTTAGTGCCCACCCATGGATCTATTCCTGTTGTGCTAACCAACTTGCTCTACACATCATCTCTGTTGTGCAGTGTTTTCTGCTTTTAATAAAAAAAATACCCATTGGGCTAGAGAGTGTGCTCAAGAATGAGCCCAGATAGCTGTGCTGAGTGGAGGGACACTCAGACTTTTGCTTCAGCAGCTCAGGAAGCTGCTGTAAATTTTCCCCAATTCCCTGCTGCTTGGGATATTACCCCTTCAGCAGGCTAGTTGCAGAAATGCTCTATAAGCATTGAGAAAATAATGCAGGTTTTTTAATCAGTTTCGTGCCAGGAGACATGTTTTATCTGGAAATTACTATGGATTGAGGTGTCTCAAATATCTCTTTCATTATTTTTGCTTTGCAGAAAATTTAAAAGCTTATAATCACACAAAAAAAAAATAAAGAAAGAAAAAAAGGATGTTTTAAAATATCAGCAATTTTTATAAAAATCGAGTTTCTGCAGATTCTGTCAGGAACCAGTTTTGTGTCGATAGAACCACATAAGCACTATTACTAACTGCTGGACGAGAGCCCATGGAAGCAATGGCTGCAAGTCAATAGTCACATTCCCTTCTGCTGCTTCTGTTTCCTAATATAAAAGTATAAAAAATAATATAAACACCACATAATGGTTTATAAAAATACTGGTTTGTTGATAATTAGAAAGATGAATCATATTATTTCCATGACATATCAGCGGATTTACAAGCCAGAGACTTAAAAATTCCCTTTACTTCCTGCAGTTGCACTGTATGCTAGTATAAGTGGAAACTGTACTCACTGAGGTCTGGAAGCTTCCACAAAATCACCATTACAACATGCATTACTGCATACTCATTTTAAAATGCAAAAAGATTGGATTGAAATAGTGTGTTGAGGTATCATTATTACTTATTAGCTTTTAAACATTAGCACAGATTTTGTTTTAAACTTCAAACATGTGAAGCAATAAGTGAAAATAAAATTCAATAGCTGTAGCACACACTGAATGTGCTTGTCCATATTAAGGAATAATACTGGTTTTAGAAGGTCTATCTAGTATGTGTTAGCTACACCAGTGGTTTTCAGGCTCGGGTTTGCAGGACATAGGTGGGGAGCATGCTAAATGTATTTACCACCAAGCTGAGGGCTGCATAGTGCATCATGATCGGCCGACTGCGGACATGATTTGAGGACTGATAGCGGTCCTCCAGGAAATCTAGGGACCAAGATTCACATGCTCCATTGGGATTAGGCATATAATGGTTTCTGTAGGCATATAACAGTAACCCTAAACTTTTTTTATAGTCCAGAAATAGAAATAGACTTCTCCAGGGCAATCACTTCACCTCAAACAGATGTTTTATAAAGGTTTGGTAAACTGACTCACCAAATAGTGATAGCCTCTGTCTATCGACTGCAGAGGGGGTCTCAGGAGACTTACAATGGGACACTAGCCATAGCTCACTAGCTGTAGATATCTACAGCCATGACTATCAAGAAAAAAGGATCTGAACCATTGCTGACAAAAAAGAAAAAAAAAGAACTAAATCAAAGGTCTTTACTCCTGTTTCAGACACAGATGGGAGGATCTAGAGGGTTTTGCCCTTTCCCAGCTGCCCTCAACACCCCCCTTCACAGTCACCATCAGACAGCTGAGATGCTTCAGCTCTGAGCCATGCTTCTCCACCAGCTCTTGTGAAAGGGCTAGCTCTCATCCAGGGGTTTTGGGAAGGGAGCACAGTCCCAAAGGAGGGTCACAGCATGAGGGCTGCCTCTGCACAGGTGGGCTGTGTATCTACTCTGATACAGAAGTGCCTATGTCAGTATGAGGACCTTACCTGATCATTGCCACCTAAATCCAGCCTCTGCTTAATGTAGACCGGTGTCAGCACGGATGTGTCGGTACTCATACAGCTGAAATAGAGGAGCTCTGCAGCCCCACAAAACCCTGAGGAAAGGAAGCACAAACACACAACTTAATTGGGAACAAGTTTTTACCTGAATCAACACAGGAGTTTTTTTTCCTGTAGTCCCATGGGAGCCATGAAAATCTCTTTCTTTGCACAGTACCTTCCAGAGAGGAACCTGAAATTGAAGTGAGCTGGTATTGGTGTTCAACACATCCACATCTTCTAGAAATCTGCTTTTTTCTGCTGGTGCAGATTTCCAGAAGTGGGTACATTCGAGTCCAGGTTTCTCTGTGCAATACAGATACATCCTGTGAATTAGCTGTTTTATTAAAAGGATTTTAATGCTTAACACTCATAACTCAGCCTTGCAGAGGAACGTTTGACTCACGCATACACTGTTGGCATTCTGAAATACATCTGCTTCTGGGCCACAATATTTAAAGTTGTCACATCAATGATGAAAAGAGTTGAACTGAATGAATGGAAGTTAAAACATATACACATACGCTAAAATAAAAAATAACTAAATCTGGCATTTTCCAGTTAAAAAATACACTGTTACATTTAAATTTCAAATTTCTAGAGAAGCTGGTTGGGTTAATGTGGGTAATTTTTTAAGCTTTTCCTCAGTGGAGTCAATTTTAATTTGGGGATTAAATGAACAGCTAATGGAGACATTCTGCTTTTTTCTCCTTCATACAGTTGATGTTTACTTAAGGATTTTTTTTTAACAATCACCTCTTCAAAAAAGCACTGCCTTCAGTGAGTAGAGCACATGTGACTTATTAAAACCTCAAAATAAGCCCTAGGTTATTACATTTGCATTCATTAACACCCTTGCTTTGATAAATAGCTTTGCTAAAAGAGTATGTTTTAATCTGCTGATATAACTCTCTTGCAAGACTAGAGGGTTTTACCAGGGTTTCTGGGATTTAAAATCTGTGCAGTCCTTACCAGGTATTGATGATATACTTGGTACTAACAACTCTTCTGCAACCTGATGCATTGTGTTCAGTGTCGCAGTGCCTGCATATGCTCCAGATAATACAATTCTTTAATCGAAAGAAGCATGAAATTAAAACAATGTAAAATAATGAGGAAAAGAAGAAACTTCTTTGTGGACTTTGACACCTTTCAAAATGATATGGATCGAAACAGTTAACGCACCTGTAAAGCTTGCAATAAAACCTCATTTGAAAGTTTTCTAGACAGTGGTTTTTCTAGGATTAAGTGATCTGTAGTGCCAGTTGAATGAATAATTGATCCATTCTGGAATGACCTGAGAGATCTCTTGTTTTCCAGCATGATCCTTCTGGTTCCCACACCATACATTTACCACTTTGGTAGTCTTTTCTATAACACAGCCTGGGTCAGTTCTGCAGCTGCAATTCAATCAAAAAGTCATGTCAGGGCTCAGAGTTTTATTAGCTGAAATTAGGAATGTTAGTTATTTGTCACAGTTGGAAACATATTTGTATTCTGGACTTCAGCTTTCCACTGAAGACAAATGCTCAAGGTTTTTATGACAACTGAAGAAGAAATTCTTTAATTTTTTCTTTTTTTCCCTAACAGAAACTTAATGCATCCTGGTATTTATCCACTTTCCAAGGCTTTACAGATGGTCACATATTTCATAAGATTTATGGCCAAAATCACAAGGGCTGTCAGCACTGACATTTATCCATCAACATTAAAGAGCGAACCATTGCAAAAACACGTATGAGATCCTTAGAAGTGTAGAAGAACTGTTCAGATTTTTTTTCCTACTCCTTTTGGGTTATGTCCAGTGAAGGATTTAAAGGAGGCAACTCCTAACTTTTAGGCTGACTTTCAAAAAGAAATGCAGAGGCACATACCTGAGCTCCTTTTAAAACTTGAGGTAGGCCACTCAGCAGGAAGAACTAAGACACCTGAAGAATGGTGAGAACATTGGTTTTTCTCTTCTGCTGCATTCTGCCTCTCAGCAGCTAACTCCTCCTGATGCTGCTGAGCCTTACTCCTTCCTGGGTTTTACCAGGAGGCCTCACATTGTCCCATGGCTACAATGCTTCGCTGCAAGAAAGGGAGCATGAGCCTGAAGTCACTCAGGTTGAGAAGGGCAACCCACCCGTGTCTCTTCCTCCTGGGTGAGTGCTACAGCCACAATATCAGGTATGAAAGGTTCATTAGAAACATCTTACCCATAATTACTACTTGTAATTGACACAGTTTTGGCAGTGTGCAAGGCAGGCTCAATTCAAAGGATTTTGCATGCTTCTCTGCCTTGATTTTGGTAACCTCTGAGGCTTGGGCAGGCAGGCAGCATTGCAGGCTGAGAGGAAGAAGACCTCCAAAGCACATAGAAATTTTTAGGGTTGAGCAGCCACTGGGCAGGGATGCTTGGATAACAGGCACCAAGAGCTCAGTCCAGTTGTCTAAGCATAAGAGGTATCTAGTAATGTCTGTCACCTCCCAGAGAGGTGATGCCAGCAAGCCACATGAGAAACCTCTGCTTTTCTGGAGTGGCAGCAGCAGGCCAGCAGATACCCTGTAGTGTCATAAATGGAACTAGATACCTCAGGTTTTGCAACTGAAGTAAGTCTATGTAATGACCAAATCCCTTGTTAGGAATGGAAATCTGGTACCTTGCTCTTGGACTTTGGTACACTGAGAAGATACTGCCAGTAGCAGTAAATACTAACCAAGTAGAGGTGAAAACCAGTTGAAAACATGACTTCTTCTATATATATTATTGTGCTAATAAAACTATATGGAAAATAGTCCATGCCAAAGCACAGACCCAGTTTGGCAGCTGCCCACTGTGAAGTCTGTGAGAAGTGGGAATACAAGAAAGTGAGACGCAGCTGCCTCCAATTTCCACTCTCTTTTTGAGGTCAATCAGACCATACAATAGTTTACAGCAACATGGACAGAGAAATCTATCCATGGTCTTTCTAACAAAAACAAGTAGATCTAGAGTGAAAGCCCACCTGATGAGATTTATGAGCAAAAAAAGCATCTAAACAACATCAGGACTGAGTGCTAACCCCACTAGGCATGTGTTGTGGACACATGATGGAGAAGGCCTTTGCCAATTTCTGTTTAGCTTGGCAAGTGTAGTCACAGTGAACATACTCCCAAGCCAGATGATACACATGGTTCCAGAGCTAGCACAAAATGGGCAGATGAGAGCTAGAGTATAATACTCTAGTAATACCAGTTTAAATATTATGTGACAGTGATAGCTTTGCATACTGTTATTTTCAACATATCCAGCCAAAAACGGTATCATAAGGATCTCACATTTTTTTGACAGATAAATAGCAGCTGTGATGAAGTCAAACATGAAATTATATCTGGAAAAAAAAATTCAGTTTTGTTTCAAACACAAAGGTTGATCTTGGACACATTTGTTAGACAAGATTCACAGAGAAGTCAAACTCAGTTATAAAACAGAAAGAAGACACTATTTTTTAGCTACTGCATTATGTGAGCAGGAGAAAGGGGACAATATCAACATGCAAGTTTGAAATCGATAGAAACTCGGCCATCCAACCTAAGGCTTTTTTCTGCTGTCTCCAAGGGGATCAGTTCACTAAAATAATCATTTAATCCTATGTGCTTCGGGGATACTGGACATTTGAGATCTTAACACTTAAATCCTAAGCGTTGCAAAGCCAACACTTTATGCACACTCAGAAGTTCACAGCATAGCATTCAGCCTTTATCTGGTCAATTATATTTTTTGTCATGTGCAACAAATGATGCTATGATCCAATTCAGATACTTATGCCTGAAAATGGGCTTGCTTTACTTAACAACCTTTCTTGTTCAGGGTATTAACAGTGATGAGATCCAGCTCGTTAGGCCAGAGGAGATTAAGAAGCCAGTATACCTATGGTTCATAAAAACAGTAAGAAAACTTGAAAATAATTATGCATTTCTGCTATGCACTGCCCTGGCGCTGTAGGTGTTTGCTTTTTACACATTAACCTGTCCATTCTGATACTACTAAGTTGAGTCCAAGATGGCCACCAGCTAGCTGATGTCTTTTTAGCGTCATCTTCTTATCAATCTCAAATCGCAAGTAACAGTGACAATACCTTAGCTTACTACACCAAAGGTCCTTGATGCAGTGGGTCAGACCAAACAGACAAATGCAGGGCCACAAAACATCAAAAAAGTTACTGTATTTCAAAGTAAAGCAAATCCCACCCCCTACTGCCTGCACACCTTTATCGTGAAGGACAACCCTCAGTCAGGATTGTCAGTCAGCATGCGTAGACATTTTGTGACAGCATGTTTTCCCTCTTTTCCTACCAGAGCAGATGGGGGAAGTCCAGGCTGTGGCTCACAAGCCTGACCAGACTGAAGAGGCAGATGTACAATTTGTAAATGATATTTTCATCTGAGGCGTTCGACATCTACCAGACAAGCATAGATACTATTCTTTGCTTTTAGGAAACAGAAGCAGAAGGCTTGTTACCTGAAAGAAAGGTACACAAAGTCCCACAGAAAAGTGTGGCAGGGGTGGGCTGGGATACAGTACTATCTTTGTCTCCCAGACTGGGACCAGGCTCAGGGACCTACAACACGCTGCCTTTCTCATGCTACTTTACCCTTCCGTCTGGCCAATTGAGTGCCAAAGTTGACAGGAGAGGAAATTGCACGAGGTCTCACCAAGCTCATTTTAAGACATTACAGAGGTTACAGCCTAACCCATTTCTCCAAATTACAGTCAACCAAGTCTAAAGTCTTACCTGAAACACTTTTCCCCACTGCGTATGTCTGGGTGTAATACAACAGCTGCTTAAATGGCTTGTCAGCATCTGGTAATGGGACACTTGTGAATAGTTCATACAGCCTCAGCATCCCAAGGAACTAAAAGAGCCTTGCCCTTGAGCTTCCTCAAGAAACAAGAAAGTTTGGGAGAAGATTGATATTGATTTTTAAGAAATATTGGTTTACTGTGGAAAGAAGGAAGAACTGCAAAAAAGCTAATTAGATATAAAGAAGGTTAAAAAGGATGACTTAAAGGGATAGATTGGTATTGATTGCACACAAAATGATGGACGGCTGATAGGGATGCCATTTGCCATGAGTAAAAGTATGGCAGCATAATTAAAGCCATTCAGTAAGAATTATGGTGAACAGATTTTGTCATATGAATACCATTACTGGAGGAGATTAGATGTTTGAGTGATAAAGGCAATTATAGTGACATAACAGGTTTTGACAAAGTATTTTACATCATGCTGCAGGACTTTCGGTTTAAAACAAGTTTTGTACACAAGAAAAATTTAAAAAGCCCAAACCACCACAACCAAAAAATGTAGACATACACTTAGTTATAAGAAAAATAAGATGAAAAAGATTTCATAATATTATCTAGTTCATCATCCAGGTGTGGATGCTTGAATACAAAATGAATTTCAAATGGAAATTAGATTTATACATTTCTAAAGAGAAGAATTTTAAATGGGGTTGCACAGAGTTTCTATTCTTGGCTCAAGAGTATGAAATTCCTTTATTATTGAACCAAATACAAAAGAATCACTGCAGCCAAAGTACAAAGCCTGGCAGCATGTTAAATTATAAGAATGAGTCAGCTCAACACAGAGACTGTTGTGCTAGTTTCACTTGAACATGAATATAGGTCAAACATCCAGATATGGAAAAGCAGCATACTGTAATTCAACGACTTTAAGAGTTCTAGTTTAAGGGAAATAGCAAATGCAAAATAAGCTCATAACATGACTGTGTGATGATAAGGGTAATACGATCTTCAGACATGTAAAAAAGAATTAATCTGTCAGAAGTAGGACAACTGCATCTGCCCAGCTAGGAAGAGCTAATTGGGATTTTTTTGTCTGATATTTTCCATCAGAAAATTCAACATGCACAGAGAGAGGTCAAATTTCAATAAAACTCTTTAGAAAAAAAGTGGGAAAAGGTTTTAACTTTCATGACACTTCTCTCATTTTTAAATATATGTGTTTTGGTTTTAAATCTAAGACGCTTTTTATGTATTAGGTGACACTATATCATCTTAAAAAATTTAAACAAATACCCATATTAAAATTCTAATGAAATGTTTCATGTTTGCTGTAGGATTACTTTTGAGCCTACAGTTGTAGAAGTTAGTATCTTTTATTTTTGTCTGATTGGGAAAGAGAATCTCTGAAATCTCCTATCTTCTGTCAGCTGAGGTTGTAGCTCAGATATTGAAACCTGAGTCCCGTGTCAGTATTTTAAGAATATATGAAGTCAAGAAATGTCATAAATGAGCTGCAAGAAGGATCTGAGGTTGGACTTCTTCAAAATACAGTTTGAAAACAGGGGTTTGGAATTTTCCATAGCTAACTAGACCAACAGAAGCATAAAAAGACCTACCATGAGGACCACAAGCCAAAGGAATTCCAGTTAAAATTAAGCAAACATTTATTACTCATTGGAACAACTAAATTGGGATTACCATAAATCCATCAATTTTTTGAGCCTTCAGGATGACCTGCTTTCCTAAACAGCAGGTTTGTAGCTCAGTTACAAACATAGGACTCAATACTGAATTTCTGTGGGCACCTCCTGCAGGTTGTACTGCACAGAAGGCTATCACAGCTCCTGGGTTTAAGCTTATGAAAATGAGAAAGGAAGAAAGCAGCAATTGGGCACTGCTCAGATCAGGCAGCTGCCTTTCACAGCCAATACACATTTGCAAAACTGAGCATTACTTGCCAAAGGGTCCAATCAGACAGAAAGGGTCTGCAATGTGAAGCAGACCTTCAGCATCTCTTGCTGAAGAGATGAACTGCACAAAAGGAGATACACTGAAACAAGCGCAGGCGTACATCTATGGGTACAGCACTGTGAGCAAAGCACTTTTAATTTTCCCAACCCTCCTATGTAAGAGTTAAAAATAATATAATTATAGGGGGAGTTGTCTGAACAACACCCAGTGGGCAAAACTATTTCAGTCCACAAGTCAGTAGTATCTCTGGGGCAGCAAGAGAAAAAGCTTAAAACTGAAGTACAAAGAACTAAAAGAAAAAGAGAATCAACACATTGTCTTCCAACACACTGAACATGAGATATTGCCAGAAAGACCCCTTCCTGTGCAGATCACTTTGCACTCCCGTCACCTCGCTCTGACTCAGCTTTTTCCCTGCCAGTCAGTCCTTCTGCAAGTGTAACTGAAACCTTAGCTCTTTTTAAACTTCTCATATATCTGATAATTTCTGCCACTTAAATCCACAGCCTTACAGCTTCAGATTAAGATACACATTTTTGCACACTGCTAATCTTTGTATAATTCATGTTTCAGGAAAAAAGACCTATTAACATAGAAAATACTAAAAATACAGAGGAAATTTTGAAGCTGTATTAGAGCATAAGAAATCCTTCTTAATTTAAGCAAAACCCCCTCTTCTTACACAACATTTCCGTTAGTTTCAGATACGCAATCATCTTCCTGATGTATGAGAAATTCAACAAATACAGCTAATTTGCATCTATTCACCTTTCTCTACCCTTAGATTGCAAGTTCTTAGACCAGAGACTTTTCCTAAATGTTTGGAAAGTGTTCAGCAAACTGTGGGCACTGGCATAAATAAATAATAATACTATAGTCACTGGGGACATTTAAGTGGAATTACACTCTGCTTTAACTATCAAGCTCCTCTTCCAAAATTCCAGATGAGCAATGATGTTCAGAATCCTGGTTTTAATTCATCTTGTTTCATTAAGAATTTTCTTCTAGCAAAATAGCACTGCAGCCATACATATCCCATTCATTTATTCCTTCCTTATACACCCACTGATGCTCAAATCAATTCCCTCTTTCTTAAATGCAGTGGGACAGTGTCATGGGTTCAGCAGTAGCAGTCATTTTTTCTCCTTCTTAGTGGCTGGTGCAGCACTGTGTTTCTAACTTT
>WYDI02015876.1:0-21414 GCA_009867235.2 Psittacus erithacus | reverse complement strand
GTCCCGCCGCCGCCGCTCCGCACCGCAGCGCCCGTCCCGCCGCCGCCGCCGCCGCCCGCCGGAACATCCCTCCGGGCCGCCGTCCCTGCCCGCTCCCACGCGTGCGGTCACCCCAGCGCCGCACCACTGCGCGCTGCGCCTTTCCGATTGGCCAGCGCGAAGCCCCGCCCCCGAAACGACCGCGGCTATTGGCTGGAAAGCAAGGGGGGCGGGGCAGAGCGCGGTTTCTATTGGCCAGCGTGGCTGTCAGTCGGCGTGGCCGGAGCGGAGCGGCTGAGGCGGCGGCGCGGGGTCCCTGAGGCGCCGGGTCCCGCAGCGGGCGATGTGGGAGCGGGGCCTGGTGGTGTCGGCGCCGGGGAAGGTGATCCTGCACGGGGAGCACGCCGTGGTGCACGGCAAGGTAAGGAGCCTGCCGCCGCCGCGGCCCCGCGGCTGCCCTCGCCTCCCCTGACCCGCTTCTCCCCGCCCGCAGGTGGCCTTGGCCGTGGCGCTGGACCTGAGGACCTTCCTCCGCCTGCGGCCCTGCGGGGAGCGCGGGGTGTGCGTCCGCCTGCCCGGGGTCGGCGTCGTGAGGAGCTGGGACGCCCCCAGCCTCCAGGCCCTGCGGAGGGGCTTTGCAGGCAAGCGCTGCCCCGGGGGTCGCGGGGGGCTCGGGGTCCTGCCCGGTGCTCTCATCCCTGCGGGGACTCTGTGCTGGGTTATTCGTCCCCCCCGCGCAGTGGTGCTGGGTCTCATCGTCTCTGGCCGCCTTCAGTGTGTGTTTAACGTGTCCCTGCACGCTTCCGGCTCAGGCACCCGCACTCTGTGCCTCTTGTGAGCTGCTTCGTGCTCTGTTCCTGTGAGCGGCCCTCGCTGCGGCTGTGCCCTCCTGTGTCAGTTCCCAGGGGCTTGTCCTGCCGGAGCTCAGGCAGACAAGGTTCGCATCCAGGTGTATTTAGGGATGCGCAGCCAAAACGGAGTCTCTGAAGCTCGTCTGAGGCGAGGGCTCCTGTGGGAGGCAGGGTATGGGACTGTTTCCTGTCCCTGTGCCCCATGGCAGCTCTCACTGGAGTTTCAGCAGCATCTTGTGCTGGGTGAGAGCCCCTGGCTGGTGGCTGTGCCATTTGCCTCCCAGGGACCTGGCATTAACTCCTGGGATCCTGCATTTGCTTAGCAGAAGGCAGAACAAGCTCTGACAAGTCAGAGCACTTTTGGCAACCTCTCAGCACTGACCAAAAGCTCTCTTAGACCGGTGCCTGCTCCTGGCTGTTTGGAGTCCAGCCTCGTGTGAAGCACGTGGAAATGGCCACGTCCTTTAAGGAGTTTGTGGTTTGCCAATTTCTCTGTAATGATGGATGGATGCACTGGGAAGTGTAGGCAAGGAGGCAGTTGCTGTAGTACAGCGCAGGTGTGGGGTGTTGAAACAGGGTTCTCAGAGTGGCTGGGGGAGATTGGTGCTTTTTGTTTTATCATAAACCCTCAGGTGGAAAGTTTGTGGGTGAAATCTGAAATGGGCTCAGTCTGTTTCAGCCTGTTCTAACAGGAGATGTTCTGTAAATACTGCCTTCGGGTTTAACCATTCCTGGCTTTCTGAGTGTTTCAATTCTCCCCTCTTGCTTCCATAGCTGACTTTGATGAATCAAAGTCCCCCAATGCAGAACAGCTGGATGCACTGAAAGAGTTTGCTGGAATTGCTGCCGGAGCCTCGGCTCCCGAGAGCCTTGCCACTCTTGCCTTCCTTTACATGTACCTGGCTATTTCAGCTAAGCATGGGTAAGGCTGCCTTCCTGCTCCAGGTCAACATCCTGGCTTGAGTGTTCACCATTAATTGCTTCTACAAGGTCATGGGGAGAAACCAACCCTTGGAGATAGAATCTCGCTTCTGTTGGGTTCTGAGCACCTCAGGTGATGCTCTTTAGAACTGAGCTCTATGGAGAGTGGGGTGCCCCAAGCACCTGCTCTTATTCAGGCATCAGGCTTTGAGGTGCTTAAGTTGGAGCAGTTCATCGTGCCCTTCCTGCAGTCAACAGAAGCAGACACAGATGTCCCACCCTCCAAGCAGGCAGCTCAGTTCATCCTGCCTTAGAACGCTGGGCACGAGCTGTGAATTCCATGTCTGAGCTAAGTCTGAGCCCTCCCGTGGGCTGAATCTCCCTAAAGACATGAGAACTTGGGTTCCCTGCAACTCAGGGCTGGTCCAGCTTCTGAACTTGACTGTCACTGGTGCTATCAGAATGTGTGACTGGACAGCTTAAACCGAATCACAGCCTGACCTCAGTAGACATAGCAAAGAAATCACAGGTTAAAGACTATGATGTGTAGCTGCATTGTGGTTCGCTTCACAGCCTCCAAGTTGTGTGGTGAGAGCACTGGGGCTGTCATCAGCCTGCTCTGAAACCATCAGTTCATAGTTCATGTCACCCACCAGCCATGGAAAGCTCCCGGGTTTGATGTTAGGGTCTGTAACACAGCCCAGATGGGTTCAGTGGAGAAAAAGGGCCCATGAGCGCAGATACGTGCTTGTTGCTCCAGTGAGGTGTAACTGTGCATTTATGGGCTTGGAGTATTCCTGCTTTATTTAGAAATACATCTAAAATCATGTTTACAGCAGTCTTTGAAGGGTTTCTTCATGGTGCTACTCAAGTATTTAGTTACCAAGTGCCCCGCTAGCAGCTTGACAAGCTGTGCTAATCACAGATCCAGTTCAGGGGGGCTTTGTTCTAGCACAATGGCTTAGCAAGGCCCCTCAGCTGCGCTAACAGCACTCCTGAAGCCCCTGTGTGTGCTGAGGCTTATGCTGATGTTGTCACTTTTCAACCAGCTTTCCCTGCCATTAGTTGTAATTGCCGTATTTTGTCTTGTAAATGTTGTCTCAAGGTGGATTTCAGGGTCGTTGTGTTGCATCCTCTGTGCTTGTGTTTCAGAGATGTTCCCAGTGTGGACATACTGGTGTGGTCAGAGCTGCCCACAGGGGCCGGGCTGGGTTCCAGTGCTGCCTACACCGTCTGCTTAGCAGCAGCCCTGCTGACTGTGTGTGGAGCCATCTCCTGCCCTCTGAAGGAGGGAGAGCCCATGGCCAGGTAACACATCCCATCACCCTTCCTGCTTCGGGTGCAGGGCCCTGGGCAGCTCTGCTCCCTGTGCCCATCTGTGTCATTTTACCCCCACAAATTCTGGCTCTGATGCCTCTCTTGGTCTCTCTGGCCAAGTTCCGGGCTCTGCTTGTGGCTGCAGCAGTGGCACCCTGAGCCCAGCTCCTTTCCCTTCCTCTCCTGTTGCTGCTCCGTGTTCCTGGCAGCAGGGATGTGCCTTGCCCCAGGGCTCTGACCTGGGAATCACGAGTTTATAATTCACATCTGATAAAAGCAGCTGGAGGCAGAGACTGTGTAAAACTCGCACCGTTTCCCTCCTCTAGTGCAAGGTACATGGGCTTAAGCTTTATTTTGCCAAGCAAATAAAACACACACTTTAAATGGTGAATTTGTCTAACTGCTATTTCCTCTCTGTCCCTGAGCATCTTCCAGGCTGTGCTTTGAGCCCTCAAGGAGTCAAAGATCCTTTCTGTTTCCCCTGCATTTTCACATGAGTGTGTCTCTGCACGTGGTACACATCCCCTTCATCTCCTGCCCGAGTTTCCCCCTTATCAGCACCTGGTGAAAGGCAGTTTCTTTCCTCCTGCCCTTGGGTTGCTTTCCCTTGGAGTTGAGCCTTGCCGGACTGGTTTGCTGTGCTGTGTGTGTCTGTTTAAAGATGCATATCACAGCTGAAGCTCAGCACCTCTATTGTGCACTCCCCCTGCCAGGGGCACCCTTTATGGTTGGCTTCAGTGGACTTTGTGTGGGGCTGAAAGTGAAACAGGAAAGAGAGGGGTGACTGTGTTCTACTTCAAACCTGGGTTTGCTCCTAACCCAGAAACCCATTCTTGGAGCAGAGCAGTTTGTGCTCGGGCAGCTCTTCCCCCAGCCACAGGCGTGAGGGCTGAAAGGCCGGTCCCGAGGCAAGCAGCACGGATGCCTTCATTCCCTGCTTCCACTCCTGAGCTGCAGCTTGAATGCAGCGTGGCTTTTTCCCTCCCCCTGGCATGCAGAGGGGTAAGTGAGAGATGAGAGTGTCAGACTTCAGAAGGGTTTTGCTTAACATGGCAAGAAAAGAACAGCGTGATATAATGACTCCTGCGTGGAGAAGAATCGCAGCCTCTCAGAGAGGATTAAAAACAAGTGGTTTACAGCAAACTGCGCTTCTATTTTGAGTAGCGGCGGCGTGAGCTGCTTTGCTGAATGCTTTGCAGATTAAATATTGGCAAGAGAAATGAAAGGTGCGTGGAGATGGATAAAGATGTTCAGCTGAGGCCCAGGGAAGCGGGAAGTTGGAGGAAACAGCTTCCAGGTAGCAGGTGGCTCTCAGAACTTCAGTGCTGCTCTCATTGTTTCATGTGAGACTGATGCTTTTCCAAAAGCCGTGGTTGTGCCTCTGCTTCATCCTCTGATATGTGTTCTGCGCCCTGTATTCCAAAAACCTGTTGAATGTGCGTTCTTGCTGCAGCAAACACCAGCTCTGATCTGTGCAGAGCATCGCTGGTGCTGGGATATCTGAAAGCACCATGCATCAGGGCATTTGAACGGGGACCTGGAGCATGTGCTGTGTGTCTGGATTGCAGAGCAGGCAGGGAGGGTCAGAGAGGCACAATTGTGTGCCTGTGTGAGTCTAAGTGCATTACAGCAGGGGGGTAGCTGGGGCTGCTGAGCTTCCCTTAGGGAGCCAGGGTTTGAAACTTGGAGTGAGTGGGTTTGAAATAGACTGGTGAGTTGTGAAGGTGGTTCTGTGGGTACCTGCCCTGAGGGCCCAGAGCAGTGGGGTAGTGAAGGGTGCTGGGGGAGGAATCACTGCATTGGATTGCAGTGAATTTGCAGGCAGTAACTGGCAGCTCTGCGTTTGCTTTTTGTGGTGCTACAGCCCATTAATTAGTATGTGCAGGCAGGGGCCTGGATCCTTGCTGAGCCTGACCCAGCACCACGCTCTTTTTGTGCCACCATTTGAACTCCCAAAGCACTTAACCAATTGATGGGACTGCTTTTAAGAGGACAGAAAGAGCTGCTTTTGTGTTGTTAGCTTAACACCTTCTGGATCTGCATTTGGTTCCCTTCTGTGTTCTAAGTGCTAGCACCTGGTGGGGCTGATGCGTTAGGAGTTAATCCCTGAAAATCAAAGTCTTTGCTGGAGATGCTGTAGTTAAAACTGCTTTACTTTTTGACCCAATTTGTGAGGCAGCTGAGCAGCTGGCAATTAAAGGCATGTGTGAAATGCAACTTTTACTACTCTCTTCTCACATCACACCTTCTGTGGCTATAAATACCCCCTCCTGCCTGGTGGTGGGCAGGATCTCAGGCCAGGATGTGTGGAAACCCGCAGTGTCAGGGAGGTGGGGATGGGTCTGGACTTGCATTCAGTTAAATCTGATCCTCACTTGAGCCAGGGCTAGGATCTTCTCCCTGAATCTGCTCTCTCCTTCGCTGCTGGCCTGCAGTGGGAGCACTGGATGGTGGTTGTGCCCTTTGTGCTGGCTCTGTCATGGAGCAGCACCTGTTCCCCTGGTCGGGGAATGCCCACTCTCTGCTGAAAGAGGGAATTTGCAGTGCTGGGGCTCCTCACAGCCATGGGGTGCTTTGTGTGGTTCCTGCTGCTTTTGTATCTCCTGCAGCCTCTGTTGTTTCTCCCAATCACTCAGCACAAGCTAGTCTTGGCTGTGTTTTGGAGTCATTTTCATGCCTTTCAGGTGGACAGAAGAAGAGCTGGCTTTGATTAACCACTGGGCCTTCCAAGGGGAGCGGGTGATCCATGGCAACCCCTCGGGGGTGGATAATGCCGTTGGTACCTGGGGTATGTGTGTGTTTGCTGCTCCCCAACACTGGAAATGGATGCTGAGGGGTGGCGGAGCACCAGATGTGTTTCCATTCTCTGCTGCAGGGTGTGCATCAGCAGACAGTCAGGCTTGGTTGGGGTTGCTGCAGGGACACTGAATGCAGCAGTTGCTTTACTGTGCTGAGGTGCAGCGAAGGCACCAGAAACTCCCAAGTTCAGGTCCCTCTGTTGACCTGAGCAGAGGGAATCCTTCCCTCAGTGAGCTGGGACTGGCTGCAGTAACACCAGGGGTCTGCACCCTCAGGCAAGTGCCATGGGCAGAGACCCTGCTGCAAATAACTGATACTTTAACATCCTGGTGTGAACAAAGAGTCCTAATCCTGTCCCAGGGATAATGCAGTCAGACAGCTGTCCGTTAGTTTCAATTAGCAGAGACTTCCAAGGGGTTTGGAAGTGTCCTTGGAGACTTTTAATAATCTTTCTAATGAGACCTAATTGCAGAGCCTCTGGAAAAGTAGGAGCAAAGTGAGACATTCCTTCTGGACAATGAAATTCCATGCTGAAGGATGGCTGCTGACATGAGTGCGCACGTTCAGTCTGGTTTGAAACCTCCATCCTTGGCTCTGCCCCATGGAATCTCTGCTTGGGGGTTGTTTGGGGTTTATTTAGTAAAGATTTAAGGCTGGCTAAACTCTGCCTTTTGTACAGTCTTTAATATGATCCCAGAGCAGAGGGAAAGCCATTGGGTTAACTATGGCTGGGCAGACTCCTTCATTAAGTCACCAGGGTTAGGCAGATTCCTGCTGCCTGAGAACATGGTTCATTTAGCTGGTGTTTCTTGCAATTACTGTCATGTGCTCTGGGTGAGGTTCTAAAGATGAAAGCCCTTCTGTCTCTTCTGCCACTGTTATCTCTCAGACAATGCATGTATTTTACTTTAGGTGGAGCCCTGAGATACCAATCAGGAAAAATCACACCATTAAAGAGGTAATATTAGAGCTTAAAAATAGCACTTACGATGGGTGGAATATGTCAGAGGCTTTGGGTGGATGTTGGAGGGTAGGAGATGGAGGGGCGATCACCAACAGCGGTGCTAGGGCTTTGGAGCCAGATTTTGCCCTGGGTGTGGGTAACTTGAGTGTTGTCTTGGTTTGGGGTGGATGGGAACAATGAGGTGTTTGGTCATTATCTGACATGAGATGAACACAGTGCAAAGGATCAATATTAATTTCATGGCATTATGGGCAGCAGGAATGGATCTGCTCCTGGCAGCAAAGGACATTGTGGGGAAGGGGAACTTCTTGCTTACCTGGTGGTAAGATGGTGGGGAAGGCAAAAGCAAGCTGCAGAGACAAACCCAGGTCCCGCCTGTTCCCTCTGCCTCCTGCCAAGGAGATATAATCTGCCTCCATTAAAATCTTTCACAGTGCATGAAATTGCTCTATTAGCAGTTAATGGCCAGTGCTGGCTAGTCTCCGAGATAGTATTTCAAAGGGAAAATTTTGCTTGAAAAACATGGATTTCAGTAAATACCTTACAGTCCCATTTATAGCACTGGAACAGTCGTTCCCTGTATCTGACAGGAACAAGCCTGAGCCCAGGCAGCACTGAAACACCTGCTTAACTTTCTTCGTGGGACTCCTTTTCTTGGGTGTCCTGCTCAAACAGGCCTTTAGAGGCAGAACAGACTGAGCTGGAGGTCTCTGGGCCTTGGAAGCTGATAGGGGCTGTGAAGGGAAGAGGCAAGGAGATGGCTTTGTTGTTCCAGGGTGCCGATGCTGAAGATCTTGCTGACCAACACCAAAGTCCCTCGAAGCACCAAGGTCCTGGTGGCGGGTGTCAAGGAGAAGATCCTGAAGGTGTGGTTGTGTGGGGATGGAGCTGTTTGCTGTGCAGGGTGGGGAGAGAACCCGCATGAGCTCAGATCTCCTTGTGTGGGAGTGCAGCGCTTACGGGGAGACCCTTCTTGTGGTCACTGCATTCCTGTCTGATGCTAGCTAAGGCCAGGATGCCCTGGGAATAAGGGTTCAGCTCCCCTCCACCTTTCTCTAGCATTAACAAGGCTTGCCTGTTGCAACCATGAAAAGAATTAGTTCCTTTGGCCTGTTTCCCCCTCTTTCTCCATTTTCTGCAGTTGGGAGCAACCCACTTTTGCCCTGCTCTGCAGTGGGTTCTTCTGTGAATGAGTAGCCCCAAATGGGGTGAGGAATTGTCCAGCTCAAAGAGACTGGGTCTGGTTTCATCACAGTGGTACGAGATTAGTGAGCAGTCTCCTCGCATCTTACCTTCCCCCTTCTCAGTTCCCTGCTATAATGAACCCGGTGCTGGACTCCATCGATGCAATTTCTCAGGAGTGCCAAGGTGTTCTGGAAGTGATGTCTGCAGATCCCTCACCAGAGTACTACCCTGTGCTGGAGGTAAGGGGCTTGTTCGCCAGTGTTTTTAAACACTCCTGTTCAACATCAGAATGTCATTTAAAGAGCATTAGGGCAAGGAAAAAATTTGATAGCAGGAAATATTCAACTCTGAGTGAAACCGTGGTCTGTGCGCGCTGCTTTTAATGCCCTTCCTGGAGCCAAGGGATGGAAAATGCTGCTCGTGTGTCTCCAGAGCTGTGCACAGGCAGGGAGGGAGTGGGTCTGGTGCTTTGTGGAGCCGTAGCTCTGGAGGTTTTGTTTCCTATTGCTAAGATACGGAGGATTCAGGCGGGGATGCTGCCTCCCTGCACCATGGACCAGCCACGCTCCTTCTGGCAGTCGCTGCCTGTGAAGCAGCTGCTTTGTCAGTGCCAGGGCTGGGCTGAGAAGCATTGCCCAGCAGCCACTGGTTTGCAATGGACTGGTTATGAGCCAGCTCCCTTTGCTCTGCGCTCATCCTGGCTCCAGAGAATAACAGAGTTGTGCCCAGAGCTGACCTGACATTGATGCATGAGGTGCATACCAAGATCTGTGTTTGTCTTGGCTTTGTTTGGAGCAGGAGAGGCTGCGGCGGTGGGGGGAGACATGGTTCTGAGTGGAAGAAGCAGATTTTGCAGTGCTGAGAGCACTGACTCATACAGCCATGGGGTGAAGGCGTGTGGCAGTGGCCCAGCTGAGGCAAACCTGGCCTGGCCATGGGTGCCAAGTGACTTGGATGGTCCAGAGCCATTTGGTACCAGCAGTGCAGTTCCTTGTTGGCATCTGGATCCCTCTCCTTGGCTCTTCTGTGGGGACCTCTGCTTGTCCTTGCTCTTGCTGGTCAGTTATCCCCTCCACAGCCTTGAGCATGGTCCAGACGCACAGGGAAGGGCTCTGGAGTGGGACAGAGCTGCTGCCCCAGCTCGACCTGCACAGCAGCATAGGGCTGCTCTGTTAGCAGACGGTGGGTACAGCCTTCTTCCTGCTTCACGCTGCATTGCGCCTTGCTGCATGTGGGTGAGCTGCTGCTGGGACTGCAGCAAGCACTGGAGGGTCTCCCATGGGACCCATAGCAGTGTCCTTCTGCTCCCTTTGCACCAAGGGGGTGCTGGGTTTCTGTACCCATCGCTATGGGCTGACCCTAATGAGGGCTAAAGGAGTCTGCAGCAAAACTTCAGACACCTCTTCTCTACCTTAATTCCATATTGCTCAGGTTGTTGGAAGTGCTGGGGGACAGGGGAGAGCTAATTTGAAGTGTGCTTTGAGATCCTCACATGAAAGATGCCAAAGCATCACCATGTATATGATGCCCTGGAAACAGCCCTGCAGTGAGCAGGTTTCTGTCTTGAATCTGTTGTTTTGTCTTGTGCTTGAAGAGCCCGCAGAGGCACAGTTGATTGTATGCAGCATCTATCTATATATATTGGGCTGTTTCTGCTGTGTGCACTTGTGGACAGCGTTGTATCTGAGCCATTGAACTAGTCTACTGTGTCATAAGCTGTCGTCTGATTCCTGGCAGGTTTTGGATCAGGAGATGACAGGTGTCTGGGATCATCACAGGCAGAGCTGGGCCCTCACTCAGGCATATATAAAGAGGGCTCTGGATGGACGTCTGTCCAGCCCGGCACAGAGCTGGATAGATGCGCTCTGCATGCCGCTGGCTAATTCAGCTCCCTGCGTTGGAGCAGTGCAGAAATGCTCTGGTGGGGGGAGAGGGATTGTTTCTGTGGTGTCCCCTCCTGTGTGGTGTGGTGCTGGCAGGAGACCCGCATGGAGCTGAGGGAGGTGATGTGACAGATGCCCGTCATTCTGTAGCATGGCTCCCACTGCTCCCTGTGCGCAGCTCACTGCAGGCAAGGAAGTGCTTGGTGGCATCATTCAGAGGAGGGAGCACAGGGTCCCTGTTAAGAAGCCTCTGGGCCTGGTGCTGGCTCCCTGCTTGTGACACCCTATGGAACAGTGATGGGAACAGCCACCAGTGCCAGGGAAATGATGGAGTTGGTGCCAGACCAGTGTTACTGAGATTGAGCATCCTCCGCTGCTGGTGCTGATAGGCTGGAAGGCACTCGCAGTGCTTGGGGGCCTGGTGTCAGGTTTGCTCTGAGTGGGGACCAAGCCCTTCCCTCTGTTCCTGAATTCCTCTGGTACTGGGAGGAGAGAAGCTGGGCCGCCCTGCTTGGAGGGTGGCCTTGCTTGGAGTGTACTTTGTGCTGCTCTTCCCCCAAAGCAAGGACCCTCTCGACCTCACTTGAGCTGGGTGCCACATTCCCTGCGTGGTGCTGGTGGAGGCCCCTTGGCTCAGAGCCCATGAGGACAGAGCAGCTGCCCAATGCAAACACAGGACATAACTCCCGTGTCGCCTCTCCAGCAGTGCCATTTCTGACTTGGCTGTGTCAGAAGCCCCCTGGATGCAGCTATGCTGGATGGATTGCAGAGCAGGGCAGGGTGGCAGCCAGGAATGAGGGATGCTGGCTTAGTGCCCTTCCCACGGCCAGCGACGGGCTTGCACTGTCTCCTGCTCAACACTTGTGTGAGAGGGGAGAGGTGAAGCCATCAGGAGGCACTGAGGGGCTCTGATTTACCACCTGAGATAAATGCCTGCCAGCAGCTTGCCATGAGCAGGGTTTCTCAGGAGGTCAAAGAGCTGTTGTAGCACTGCCACTGTGGTGGGCAGCGGCGGCAGCACAAGTTGTGATGGGGACAGGGACAAATGAGCAGCCCAAGGCTCAGACTTTGGCTTTGACCTCCCTGTCCAGAGCTGCTGGACCTTAAGAGATGCTGGTGGCCAACTCCCTGCAGAAATGAGATGGCCATGTAGAGGGATGGAAGGGAGCCTCTGTCGTGATTCTCATCTCGTGTGTGGTTGCTTTTAGGAACTCTTTGATATAAACCAACACCATTTAAATGTGATGGGGGCTGGCCATCCCTCCCTGGACCGTCTGTGCCGGGTGACAGCATCCCATGGGCTGCACAGCAAGCTGACTGGGGCTGGTGGTGGTGGCTGTGGCATCACTCTGCTGAGACCAGGTCAGTAAATCCCTGCCCCTGTTCCCCCTGGGCATCCTGCCCTGCTTCCACACAGCGCTGCTAGTGGGATCAGGTTTGGAAGCACAGGGGTAGATGCGTGTGGTGGGATGTGAAGCCATGTCACAAGTGTGGGATGGTGCCTGGCAGCGTGGTTTGTGCTGTTTCATAGAGGGACCATTCAGTGCCTTTATTTACATGTGTCAGGTCTTCAGGGCAAGAGCCCTGTGCCATGGGGCACGTGATTAAACACGCGATGGCCCGTTTCGGTCTCCCTGCTGTGGCCTCACTCACTAACTGCCTGCTCTTGCCTCCCTCTTGGCAGACACCTCCCCGCTGGCCGTGGAAGCAGCCAAGCAAGACTTATGTGCCTGTGGATTTGAATGCTGGGAGACCAGTATCGGGGCCTCCGGGGTGACCCTGCACTCCTCCTCCTCTTTAAACGCCCAAGTGCTGCATGCGCTCACTGAGAGTTAAGCTGCTGCCTCGGGCAAGACTTGAGCTCTTGGCACCCTGTCCTGGGAGCTCTCTGTGCCCTGATGCCTGGAAACTTCTCTGCTGAGGGCCTCTAGATGCAGGTGTGGGGCCTGATGCTGCTGGGACTGGGGGCTGCCATAAGGACATAGGAGGAGCGGGGTGTGAGTCTGACCCAGGCTCTCCAAGTCCTGTTTTGAATTGCCTTGCTCCACTGCTGTGCTAATCCCAGGGGGCAGCAGGAGAGGGACTTGTCTGGGATCCAGCATGGATAATGACACTTTGCTTGGTTCTGCTGCTTCAGATGCATGTGGTGTCTCTTCCCTTCTCCCCTGGCGTCAGGCAGTGGAGGTTGGCAAGGTGGATGTGCAGAAAGCATTGACATTTTGGGGTGAAAAGCATCTTGGCAGCTCAGGGCTTGACACTCACATCTCCATTTCTCCCGGACCGCAGCCTCCAGTGGAGAGGAAACCTTTAAATCCAGCTCTTCCCTGCTACTAATCAGGAGCTGGATAATTAAAAGGGAAGATGTAGTGCATTTCTAATGATATTCTCACTGGTTTCACTCTTTCCTATGGTCTCTGCCTGTAGCCAGGCTCGTGTCCATGAGCTCTGGTTCAAACAGCAACTGGTGCCTGCAAGAAGTGTGGGTGATGGAAACCATTTCTGCTTGCAATTGCTGTTCTGGGATCTCTTGTGCTTCCTTCCTAACTGAGCGTACCCTTGCCCTGTCACTGGGGTGTGCATTGTGCCGGGGCAGGGGCAGAGCAAACACAAGGTTGGTTTAAAGCAGTCAAGTAGGAAAACCAACCCCAACCTCCTCAGAAGCTGACCTGAACTTGCAGTTGGCCACGTAGAAAACCTAAATGCATTTAAACCGGGGAGGTAAATGTAACTGTGTTTTTACTGCTGGAATTTCACTGAGCTGTGCCACAGCACTGAAGGGAATTGGCAGGTGAGTGTGAAGCTGGAGTATCCTGGAGTAAATACACAGGCTCTCAGTGGCTGGGGTCTCTTCTGTACCCGCCGCAGAGATTTTGTCACTGTTCTGCTTGGCTCTGTTGGTTTTTAAGTGCAGCTCTGCTCCAGGATTGCTCCGTTCAAAGCTGAGTAATAAATTGGCAGAGATGGGGGCTTGCCTTCCAGTGCAGGAGTAAAGAATCAAGCGCAAGAAGCCGAGATGTGCTAGCTCTGTAATCCCGGCATCGTGGTGACCAGCTTTACTTCCCGGATCATGTGTAAACTGTCTCTGGTTTTAATAAATGGATGGGGGTTTATATGTGCAAAGTGTTCTTTGATAATTACGCTGGGTACAAAAGGAGAAAAGCACCTTACACTGATTCAGTAAAAGCAGGTTTCAGATGCTGGGTCTCTACATGTCTAATTACAATTGCCTTTTGCATCCAAGAACAGCTTTACACTAATCACAAGTCAGAAAGCCTGATAAATAATTTACCATTTTCTAATACAGTGTAATCAATGTGTGGATCTGGGAGCGCGTTGTCTCTGCGATGTTTGAATGTGTCTGCACTTCCTGATGGGTCGCACAAAGAAATGCCACATTCAGTGCCAAGGAGCTTCGCTTCAGAGCAGCGTGTCTGGGGCTCAGCCTCATTAGCAGCTTTCAGAGGGAGATGGGCTCACAGGCAGCGTGTGGGAGCTGGGGGGGACAAGGGGAAGTAAGAGTAAAGATTGGGATTTGCTGGTTTAAATGGTAATTAAAGTGGATGATTTCAATTGACCGCTTCAGGTCAGTGTGGGGCCTGCTGTTACCACTGCCAATGTCCTCGCTGGACAGTGGCGTGTGTTTTGTGCTGTCCCTGCCGCAGGTGTCATCTCCTGGCTGTGTCTGAAGGCCTCAGCTTGACCCAGACCATCCTGCAGCCAGAGATGCCTTTACCTGCGCGTGTTCAGCTTTCTCTTGCCAGTCTCTGCTTCGCTTGTGGGTGTGATGGAGGCGCAGAAGTGACACGGAGCAAGGCGATGGCTGAGACGTGAGTGATGTGAATTGTGGAGGGGTGCAGCGCTTCTGCCTGCCCGGACACTGGGGCTGTGCCCCGACACTGGGGCTGTGCCAGGGCTGGGATCTGCTTTCTCTGTGCCACAGGGACCAGCAGTGCCCAAGTCAGCAGCTGGAAATGGTCCCAGTTAGAAATAAGCATGGGTTTCACATCCCTGTGCAAGCAAGGGAGCAGCCGCTCCCTGCTTTCTGTGGTCCTCCCTCCCCATCTCCATCAGAGAATTCACAGGGGCCTCACTACAATCCTGGGATAACCAAAGGGACATTGAGCACATGCCCAGCCCCAGCCTTTTTGGTTGCACCACACTATATCCCCCTCCTGTGCTTCCTTGAGCCCCGCATCCTGCTTTGCAAGGAATGTGTGGGATCAAGGGACCCCATCCTTGTGCAGTGGCCATCAGGGTGGCTGCTCCCCAAGGCCTCTCATGCCCCGTGGGTGCAGTTTGCTGCTTTGGGAGCAAAACTGAAGCACACATTGAGTCTCGAGCACGTTCTCTCCACAGACCCATCCCTTCCTGTCCCCCAGCCCCACCACAAGCCCACCAATGCTTTCCCGTCTGCTCTCCCCGGGCTTGTTTTACGGATGGGCCGTGGCGCAGCGATTGCTGCTGAAGGATTAGCCTGGTAATTTGGCTAATTTTTCTTGAGCTTCATTTTTCACGTTATGAGCTCTGCAGGAAGACTGACGATCCCGGCTTTGCCTCAAAGAGCCAGCGCGGGAATGGGAAGGAGAAGCTGCTTCCATCCAAAGGGATGCAGGGAAGCATCGTTGCGGCAATGCCTGGGTGCCTCGCACCACCCCAGAGAGCTCCAGTCCCCTCACCCAGTGGGTCTCGCCATGACCTGAGACTTCCCCACTCACTGCCTGTCCCCTGCCAGGCACAGATGGTATTATTCTGTATTTAATCCATGTCAGAAGTGGCTTCTTTCTGCTCCAGTGAATGGATGCTGAAGAGGCAGTGACATTATTGGAGATAACGGAGTGAACAGAAAAAGGGTCAGGGAGAGAAAGGAAATGTCAGCACGCAGCCACTGAGGAGGTGAGGGGCTGCTCAGGGCCCTTGGGGCTCCATGGTGTTCCCAGGGTACTTCCTGGGGATGTACCCTGGGTACCTCCTGGGGATGGGAATGATGCTGGGGACCCTTCTGCACGGTGGCAGGGCTCAGCGCAGGGGGGCTTAGGGCGTTATGGGCTTGCCTTTGGTCTGAGGGTACCCAGCTTGGTGCCATTTCAAGGGCAACTTGCAGCTATACCATCACCCCCTATAGCCAGGCTCCCCGTGCCCTCTGCACCCCACCACCAGGGATTTGAGGCTCCCTCCTGCCTGGAGCACACGCGGGGTGTCCCAGTTGCACCCCATTGAGGCGAGCGCCCGCGGGGGAGCCCGTCTGTCCCCCCCCGTTCCCTCGCTTCCCTCTCCCCTCGCGGCGCACGGAAGGTTTTGAAAGTTAAGTATTACCGTCTGCTTTGTTGTTGCCTAACTACGACAGACAAATTGAGAACTGGTTGTCAAAATGTCAGTGCACAACAAATCAACATTCAAAATGAGTCTCGGCGCTCTGTGGTGTATAATTAAAAAACAGCCCTTTGCCGAGCTTTCAGCGCGCGTTGGCTCTGCTTTCTATTTGTCTGGGTGATTAATAAAGGCAGCTAATTTTCAGACTTTAAAAACAGCTAGAAAATAGCTCCTAATTACATATTAGGTTCCAAGCGGCCCCCGCTGAGCGAGGCTGGTATTGGTGGGCCAGAGAATTTGGCAGGGGCTTAATTACATTCTGAGCATCATCTAATTTTAGTTAAATGTAATGTAATCAGCAGCAGATGTCTGAAATAAAATATGAATTATGAATATGATGAAATTTCATTCTTGACTAAAAAAAGGCATTTGCTATTTAGTTCATTAAAGGCACTCAGGTTTGTTAGGGAGCAGGTAGGGGCTGTGGCTGCCTCGCGCTCAAAGGAGAGTTCAGAGAGAGGAGGAAATTGCATTATAGGTGCTAAAATATTCCACTGGGATGATGTGCCCTTTGGGAATTAACGTGTACAAAAGTAACGGAGCCCCTGAGCTGGCGCCGGCGCATCCCACATCCTCGGGTGCTCCTTGGGATCTGCTGTCCTGCCCTGGGAATCACGGTGCTGAGGAGCTCAGCCGTTGCCCCTGTTACGTGGACGTTCTGGTCTCCGGTGTCCCATCATCACGGGAACATCAGCTGCCTTCCAGCTTGGCCAGGAGCATGAAGCATCCATTTGTCCAGTGATCCCTGCGGAATGCCATCGTCTGGACATCCATCCCTCCCCGCAGCACCCGCGGCAGTTCCAGCTCTGAAGTTTAAATTGCTTTTCTCTATTCCTCAGCGGCCCCGGCTGACAGATAAGCATCTTCTGGAGAGGAAGAGAGATGCGTGTTCATTATTCCCTTGCATTACAGATCCTGTCATTTTAACTCCTTGTGGATGCTGGGAGAAAGGCTGTGCCCGGCCACCAGCTTCGAGCCCTTCCTGCTTCCCACATGTGATCCCTGTGGGAAGCCTGATTCCTCCTGGAATCTCCTTTCTAAGCAGAGGGCTGCCCTGCTCACCGCAGCATGCCAGCAGCACCACTGTCCCCTCTGCTGGGTCACAGTGGCTCCAGTGTGCCTGCAATGGGTGCTGCCGGTGCTTGCCGGCTGCCACGCTCGCTTGCGTGGGTTTGCAGTCCTCCCTCTTCTATTCATCAAGGGCATGACAGCTAAAATTCATTTGAAGATGAAGAAAGTGCCGGCTAATCCTTTCTGGGAGACAGTGATAGACTAGCGGCTCGGGAAGAATTGCACAGCAGTAATGAAATTAGGCTAAAGCTGCTGGCAGATAGCAGATAATTGTCCTTGTCTGTCACGAGGAATAACATCCCCCCAATCCAACACAATGATTGTTGAACTTGCAGGGATTTATTTTATTTATTTGATGGGTTTGGGTTTGTCTTTCCAAAGGTCTTTCCTGGGGAAAAGCGGAATGGATGGAAGCCGCGTGCCCACCTCCTGCCTTCCCAGGGTGCTTCCAGCGCTGCAGGTCCTTAGCCTGGATGAAGCAGGCGCAGCCCATGTCACCGTGATGCGCTGGCGAGGGCCACTGCTGCGGGCTGTTCCCGAGAGCAGAAGATGAGCCGGGGGCTTGGTGCCAGCTCTCTGGCCATGAGGTTGGTGCTGCCGCTGCAGGTCCATCCCCAGCTGGACCCAGAGCTTTCCAGCGTGGATCCATCCCTGAGCCCCAGGGTCTCTCCCGCGCGGTGCTGGGATGGGTGCCGGGTGCCCGTGCAAACCCCAGCGCCAGGTCGGGGCTGACCAGCAGCCATTTACTGAGTAATTGATGCGGGGTGGCAGGTGAGTGAATGCAGCGGCCGGCGCCGGCGATGTTTTATCCGCGCAGGCTGGCAGGGGTGATTTACTGCGGCCGGCGCTGACATATTTCACCTCCTGTCTCCCAGATGGAGATTAGTCGTGTTTGAGAGGGCCTGAACACAGACTCCATTCTGCTTAAGCACCCGCAGCCAGCCGAGCGCGGATCGTCCTGGTGGCGCAGGGATGGGGATAAGGAAAGGCTGGACCATAGCTCACGCACCCATCGGAGATGCTCACAGCAATGGGGGATCCCGCCCGGCGCAGAGGCAGGAAATATTCCATGCACCTTCCCTGACATTTAATCCGGCTGCAGGAGGAGCTCCGTGGCATTTCCAAGAGGGAAAGGTCAGGGGGTGGAAAAGGTTGGTGGGGTCGGTGCTCCCACCTCGCCCTGCGGCCCCCCCGGGCAGCACCGGCATTGGCTGCGGATGGCTGGGAACACCGGGAAGTGCCATGTGCTGTCCTGGGGGTTCCACAGAGAAATGGGTCAGCACATAAGGGAGGGATGTGGCTTGGAGCAAGCTGCTCTGGTGGAAGGTGTCCCTGCCCGTGGCAGCGGCTAGGGACTGGATGAGCTTTAAGGTCCCTTCAACCCAAGCCAGTCTGGGATTCTGGGATTCTCTCTCCATAGCTCCTCAGGCAGGAAGAGGTGTGCTGTGACCTGGAATACCCACAGGAGGGATGCCAGGCCCGGGAGCTGCCGCTGCTTCTGACAGCGCTGGCACGTCCATTAATGGATGCTGATGTGTCACCAGCCCATTTGTCTTCATTTGATGCCAGCCGGCGGCATGTGGTGCTGCAGCCAGAGCCGGGCACGCAGCCCTGGCATGGCTCAGCCCATCACTGACACTGACACCTGGGTGCCGGTGCTGGCACAACCACTGCAACCAAAACCAGCCGATGATCCCGGCCAATTCCCACATGTGCATCCCAGGGAGCATCCTCAGTCCCTTTGCAGCAGGCAGCTGCCAGGCTGAGACCTTGGCAGGGCTGAGGACACCCATGGGTGAGCCCCTGTCTGCCGCACAGCCTGCACCACCCTGTGTCATGGTGTCCCAGCGTCCAATACCAGCACCAGTGGGATTGTGGTCTGGATCTGTGGCGGGGAACAGGGAACATTGAGCCTTTTGGTCTTGGGTCATGGAATTGAATAGGAACTGGGCATGGATTCTGGGACACGGGGTGGCCCATCAGCTCCCTGTGGGCATCCAGAGCCTCCCATCCTCCTCCTGTGGCTGTGCCCAAGGGGGAACAGTGACGTTGCTGCCGTGTCCCGCCGGATTCCAGGATGGAGCTTCTCCAGTGGAGCTGCTGGTGGGTAATTTCTGATTAAGGATTACTGCACCATCGGCTTCAGTTTGATTGCAGATGTTTTTAATTATATCGTATAAGATCGTATTATGTAATTGCATTTATCTGATTGAAGCCTTAATTGTAGGATTTCATAATGGTATGACTGGGTAAATACACCATTGCGTCTGTTGTCCCCCACTGAAAATTAGGTGGTTCATGTCTTTATTGCATTATCCTGGAAAGGAGTTTAAATTGGGAAGAAAGAAATTAGGAGAGAGAGAAGGAAGGAAGGAACAACCGAGTTGGTCCTCCCAGTCCCAGCGAGCATCATCCCCTTCCCAGCATCAGGATGTGTGGAGGCATTGGGATCTGCTCCCTGGAGCTGCTGGTGGATGCCGGAGCACCACCTCCTGCCCGAGCACCACCTCCAGTGGGATCCCTGCCCGGGGTGGGCAGAGCAAGAGGCTGATGCTGCCCTTCATCTCCATGTGGAGACGCCGATTTCTGTAGCGGTTTATTTGGCAGGATCCATGTTCCAGTTGTCCTCTGGTTACCAATGGCTGCTACAAGGCGTGAAGGAGCCATTGGAATTAAAGAGCATGAGGCTGAGAGGTGCTCGGCAGTCATAGGTGGAACCTGCAATTACATCTCATGGAGAGATGAAGTGAAACCCTCCTGGTGCATCCCTGTTGGCAGGAGCATCCTTGGAGCCGCCCCGGGCTCCATTGGCCATTAATAAGCAAGTGAGGGAAGGCAAGAATTAACATATCTGTAAGGAATGATTGGAAAAGCCTCCACCTTCCCTGGAGGTCGCCTGATTCCCAGGGGAAGTGCTATAACAAAGTGCTCATTAGAACAAGGGGGGACCAAGGGCTCTGAGCCCCAGTGTGCTCAGTGCAGCCATTGGGGTGTCCCACGTCTTTGCCCTCCCCACAGCAACTCCAGGGAGGTTCAGGGCTTTGTCGGATCCCTTTTCTCCAGCCAGCATCTGCAACATGTGGTTCACACGGAGCCTCCTGCCTAATGGGTTTAGGATTAGGGGAATATGCTCAAATCCAGCGTCTCGTTGCCACCGCGCTCGGCGCTGAGGTGATTTCATTAGGATTTAGGTTAGAGGAAAGCCTCTCTCCGCCTCCCCTCCCCTTCCCCCCTTAATATGATTTTTATTCAATTACATCAGCAATTCATGAAACTTCAAAGACTTTTCATCAGCGCAGCCCAACTGCCGCTGGATCCTGCGCTTGGAGCTGGGGAGAGACGGAATCCAGGAGCTGCTGCTCGGCTGCAGTCACTGAAAGGGGCTTTTTAATTAAAAACAAAGGTTGGGGACGAGGTCTATCCATAATTCAGTGCCGCTGGATGTAATCTCTGCTGCTGGGCTCCTCTTAATACATGTATGTATTATTAACAGTGCAATCTATATTTTCCAAGCCACAGGAAGGCCCGGCTGTCCCTGCAGGTGTGGCTGACAGTATCTGTGCCGTGGGGCTGGCCAAGGGGGCATTCAGTGGCCACGGGGCAGGGGACAAGGACAGGGATGCTCCTGGTGATCCCTCTGGTGTCACACCAGCCACAGGAGCTGTCGCAGCCCTGATGAGTTAATAACTGCCTAGCACCAGTGCGGGTTATTTAGCACAACTCCATCCTCATTTTGATGATTTCCTCTTAATTAGCCTCTATTAATGAGATGTGACCTTGCTCAGCACGCTGATTCCTCACTGGGAAGATGTCTGCTCCACCACTGCATGGGACTGGAGTGTCCCCATGGCCAGGGGCAGATGGGTGGTGGCATGGAACAGGGATGGCACTCTGTGGTCCAGCTCAGGGGGATGATGGCACACAGTGGTCTTGATGGCACACAGTGGTCCAGCTTGGGGGCATGATGGCACACAGTGGTCCAGCTCAGGGGTTGATGGCACACAATGGTCCAGCTCCAAGGGATGATGGCACACAATGGTCCACCTCAGGGGTTGATGGCACACAGTGGTCCAGCTCGGGGGGATGATGGCACACAGTGGTCCAGCTCCGCGGGGATGATGGCACACAGTGGTCCAGCTCACTGCCTGGATGCTGCTCTCATGGGGGGGTCCCCATCCCTGTGCTGCTCCAGTGGGGTGGTCCCCACCTCCCCTCCCCTCTGCCAACCGATGCGTGCTAATAAAAACAAATTAACTTGTGTAAGCATTCATTTTGCAGCCTCCATCCATCCCGGGCTCATTACAGCAGTGATCCCAGGAGCTGGGGCTTTGGGCACGTTGTAATGAGGCGCATGCGGTAGTAAAAGTCCTTCTAATAGGATTTATTTACTGTAATTGTGATTCGAGGCACAGTGCCATCACCCCGCGAGCCAGCGGGGCCAGGGGAGGGGGCAGCAGCGCTGCTGAGGCTGGAAAACTGCCACAGCCAAGGAGGGGGGAAGATCCAGAGAGATCCGTGGGGTCCCACGGAGCCACCTCCTGTTCCGTGCTCTGTCAAAGGCTTCCCAGAGGATGGACGCAGGCGCCATGATGCCAAACTGAGCAAGAGCCCAAGTGGGTTTTCCACCCAAAAACTGATGCAAGGAGGGGTGGGGATGGAGGGAGCGCAGCACTAATGCAGTGCTGATCAACTTCCCTGCAATGGAGGTGGCTAAGCCCCACTAAACCTCCCCAGCACCCTACGTCCCCACCACCACGGCCCCATCCTGTTGGTGGGCAGCTCACCTGTGGTTTCATTAAGGGAGAGGTGAAAGGGACAAATACAATTGAAATGAGCTGATTAAAAGCTCAGATTAGCAATTCCAGGCGGCGCAATGTGGCAGCCATGCTGCCAGCATTGATGGGCTCTGGAGGGGAGCACCCATCACCATCCTCATTGGGAATCACCCCAGCAGTCAGCATCCTGGATGTTGTCCTGGGCTGGTCGCCAGCAGTGGAAGAAGAGAAGGCTCCTGAAGGGGAGACCTTAGAGCAGCTCCAGTGCCTAAAGGGGCTGCAGGAAACCTGGAGAGGGG
>WYDI02015875.1:0-65904 GCA_009867235.2 Psittacus erithacus | reverse complement strand
TTCCATGTCCTTTTTATGTTGAGGACACCAGAACTGCACACAATACTCCAAGTGAAGTCTCACAAGAGCAGAGTAGATGGGCAGGATCACCTCCTTTGACCTGCTGATCATGTTCCTTTTGATGCAGCCCAGGATACAGTTGGTTTTCTGGGCTGCGAGGCACACTGCAGACTCATGTTCATTTTCTCATCAGCCAACACCCCCAAGTCCTTCCCCGCAGGGCTGCTCTGAATCTCTTCTCTGGGTCATCCATTTTCCCCTTCTTGAACATGGGGGTTATATTTCCTTTTTTCCAGTCATTGGAAGCTTCACCTGACTGCCATGATTTTTCAAATATGATGGACAGTGGCTTATCAAATTCATTTGCCAGCTCCTTCAGGACCCGTGGATGGATTTCGTCAGGTCTCATTGACTTGTGTACGTTCAGGTTCTTAAGATGATCTTGAACCTGATCCTCTCCTACAGTGAGCCCAAGGTTTTCATTCTCACAGTCTCTGTGTCTGCTTCCAAGGCTTGGATGGTGTGGTCAGAGCACTTGCTGGTAAAGCTTGAGGCAAAGAAGTCATTAAGAATCTCAGCCTTCTCCAAATCCAGCGTAGCCAGTTTTCCTGATAGCTTCCAAAGGGGGCCTACGTTGTTCCTAGTCTGTCTTTTATTTGCAATGTACCTATAGAATCCCTTCCTGTTATCTTTCACATCCCTAGTCAAGTTTAATTCTAACTGGGCCTTAGCTTTCCTAATCTGGTTCCTAGCTTCCCGGACAACATCCCTGTATTCTCCCAGGGTGCCTGTCCTTGCTTCCACCTTTTATAAGCCTCTTTTTTCCTTCAAATTTTCGTCAGCAGCTCCTTATCCATCCAAGTAGGTCTCCTGGGCCTACTGCTGCACTTCCTTCTAGTTGGGATGCTACACCCCTGAGCTTGTAGCAGGTGATCCTTGAATATCAACCAACAGCCTTGGGCCCCCCCTCGCTCTAGGGCTATAGCCCATGGAACCTTACTAAGCATGTTCCTGAAGAGGCCAGAGTCTGCTCTCTTGAAGTCCAGGGCAGTGAGCTTGCTGCACGCTCTTCTCACTGTCCTGAGGATCTCGAACTCAACCATCTCATGATTGCTGCAACCAAGGCTGCCCTGGAGCATCACATTTCCAACCAGCCCTTCCCTATTGGTGAGCACGTGGTCAAGCATGGCACCTCTGCTTGTCGACTCCTCTATTACTTGAAGAAGGAAGTTGTCTCCCATCGCTGTTCTCCCTTTAATCCTGATCCACAAACTCTCTATTGACTGATCACCTGTCCCCAGACAGAGTTCCATACTCTCCAGCCTATCCCTAACATAAATGGCAATTCCCCCTCCCCGCCTGCTGGGCCTATCTGTTCTAAGGAGCCTGTAACCTTCCATTCCAACACTCCAGTCATAGGAGCCATCCCACCATGTTTCTGTGATGCTTATTATATCGTACCCCTGTAGATGTGCACACATCTCTAATTCCTCTTATTTGTTCTCCATGCTACGGGCATTTGTATAGAGGCATCTGAGCTGAGCTCCAAATGAAGCTGGCTCATTGGCTGGAGATGCTGGAATATCCCTGCATTGCTTCTAACATTTTTTATAGGTGCTGGCAACTGACTGTGTGTGTTGGGATGGAATGATGCCCACCTCCCCCAACACATCTAGTTTAAAGCATCCTTGACCAGTCTGGGAAGCCTCCTATCAACACTCCTCTTCCCATTCTTTATCAGACCAGCTCCACCAGCCCCCAGTAGACCTGGCCTACTAAATTGAGTGCCATGTTCTAGATACCCAAACCCCTGACTATGACACCACGCTTCTAACCATTTATTAACCTGGCCTGATCTTTTCTTTCACTTCTCCCCAGGGATGTTTAAGTCAGTTCACATCCTTTTTTTTTTTTTTTCTTAATTGAAATTTGGAAATGAATCTGTTACCTACAAGCAAGTGGGATGATCATTTGTTAAGCAATAGTTTTATCTCAGCTGTTTACATCTGCACTGCCAGATATGCAGAGACCCACTCTAAACACAAAGCGGGCTTTCTAATGCGCCTACTGGTTTTGTTTTAGTCCTATATCTGTTTTCTGGATTTTCTGTTCTGAGTGAATGCAGTAGCCCTCTTAAGTTAAAGCTGACATTTTTTGCTAACCTTTTCACATGGCTCCTTGTTCTGCTGCCAATGTTCAAGGCTGAGCCACTAAACATTTACCATGTATGAGCTGTGAAGACATATGAGAAAAAAAATTAGTATCCTTATTTATTTTTCAGGAATGTCTTGATGCACACACAAGCAGAGGATCCTCATAATTATATTTGCAATATTGTCCTTTCCCCCTGGGGTTTCTTGCCAAACACTAGATGGGTGGCATAGCTGGAAAGATGACCCACATCTCTCAGTTTATCAGCTACTGTCTTGTAGTTTGTAGCAGATAAAAGCCCTAGCTGCAAATGCTAAAAAGAGTTGTGTGTCTAAACTGAAATCTAGCAGTCTGAAACTTCAGATGTACAATATTTTCTCACACATATAATTAGAGAAATGCAACACTTTATCATCCTTTATCAACCCTATACACACCATTAACTGAGAGGGCTCTATTTTAAGTCAGAGACGAAGTTTCAGGGGTGTGGTGTTATCTGTCTATATCTTTACTTCCCTCTGAAGATTCAGGCATGCTTATATCCCTGCTGTTGCCTTGTAACTTGCACATGATCTGTGAGCAGTTCAAGTAATGACTGTCATCTAGATGTCACATATTAAAAGGACTCCTTTGATTTCAAAATTCATGAGCAAAGGATTTTTTTTTTATTATTATTTTTTTCCCCTGTCTGTACAATGGCTAACATGCTGGAAACAAAAGAGTCAGGGATACATCCATGCTAGACGTAAATTGTAATGACATATTCTTTGCCTCATATCGCAGTGGAGAGGGAAAAGAACAGTGCAGATAGATATGGTGGATAGTTTAACTCTGAGAAACTCAAGCTTCTGTGTTTGGAATGGGCACACAAAACAAACCTTCTCTTGACTACCATATATTGGATTTACATTGGTAAAGGTCTACCAGTTCCAGTCACTGTACTACAGTAGCTTCGCTCTTTACATACTCACTTCAACAGTGAGTAGATCAGCCTAGGTGTACTGTGATGCTTCAGGAGCCAGGCTATATGTGGCTGGAGAAGATGCACTGAATCAGAGTGGACACCCAAGAAAGAGAGACTATATTGTCATTCTTTCTCAGTCCAGATTTGTACATAAAATGTACTGAAAAATTTTGAAAACACAGTTTTGGTGCTCTCTAATTGCCATACTTACCTTAATGTTGCCAGATCCATTCCCTTCCCATTACAAGAAACCATGACATACACAATATCATATGCATAACTTGAAGCTCTATGTAAAGTGATTTCCATTATTTCCCTCTAATCATATTGAAGAGCTTTCTTCAAAACCTTTTAACTTCCCAGTTAGAACAGCTATTTTGATTCTGGGCTTACTTGAACCTTCAGTGAAGATAGGCTTTGCTCCCTGTACCTGTGGCATTGGCAGGTAGCAATGGAATCCATCCCCATCTTCAATCTTCTAGACTTAGTACGCTTTCATTTCTTAATTTTCTTCTTATAAGAAAATTCACCTGATTATCTTAGTGACCCTTTCTTGATTTCATTCAGGTTTTGATTTATATATCTTTTGTAGCATCCACTGCCCACAGAATTTCAGATGAGTTATCGGTATTACAGCACTATACTTTACTGCGCATTCTTGAAATGGTTAAGATATTATTCAAGGGTTTTTTGCAGCCATAACCTGTTACTGGCTCACAATAATCTTACAACCAATTAATATTCCCAAATATTCCTTCCTGTTGTCAGTTCATGAGAATATTTATTTTTGCATGCTTCCTATGTCTAGAACATTAATAATTGATAAGCAACTAGTATGAAAAATTTCCCTTTTGAGAATTATTTCATTATTTAAAAAGAAACTAAATCAGAAGCTAATTCTGTGTAATCTATATAATTTTTATGAAGTTAAATCTTACTGAAACTGAAATTGAAATCACAGTTTTACTCATGTAAAACATATCTAGAAATTAAAAACCTATCTTATACCAGATTTCTTGTATGGATTTGCTTCTCTGTTTTTCTCTCTGCTTGCAATAATTCATATGAATTTGAATGTTCTTAATGACTCATTTGGTGTAATTTCTTCTTTACAAGAACATCACTACTGTGTTTTTTTTCCAGCTGTTTATAAAGTGACCCTATCCTGTCCTTTTGTGATGTATTTATTCACTCTTCTTTGAAGAACTATGGTGTTTAATCAAAATGTTCCTTATCTCTTGTTTCAATTTGTTAAAATTTCTTGTCAATCTTCACAGCTTGTAATGCAGAAAATAGTGTCCATCATTAAAGCAAAACACAGAACATTCTTTTTAAAGAGGAAATGATTAAACAGACTTAGTTAAAAAAAGAGTGCCACTAGCTGACAATTTAAGGATCAAGAGACTAAGACATCTGGTTTTAATCTCTACCCATCCATCACCTGCATTTATTACACAATTAAGAACCTCATAAAATCTGCTGTGTGAAGAAGAGCTTTTCAGTTTCATAATACAGAAATAATACCCTATAAATGAGTACTTCTTGGTTTACTTCTATAGGCTATACTTATTCACAAACACTCAAACTCACACAAACATTTGTAAAAATGTGTAAAAAGAAAAGCAATCTTTAATTGGGTAATGAGTAACAGAATGATTTACTAATTGGGTGCATTACAGAAGTGTGTTCACACTGCTGTACTGTAGTTAAAGACCTCGCCAGTGATTCCAGCAGAAGCTAGCTAATTTAAGGGTTTACTAATTTGTGATTGTATAGCTACAGAAAATACAGTAGCTCTGATTTGAAAATTACCATTTGGTATAATTAGACAGTAATGCAGTCTAATTGCTTCAGATATTTTGCATATTTTGTTAAAAAAGAGAGCTGATTATCACACTAGACTAAGCTTGAAAAAGACGATATTTACACAAAAAGAAAAAAAAAGAAGCGGCATAGCTGGCTGATTTTCCGAAAGGTTTCTTTTGCTGTTGCTGCAGACTCTTGATTTTGAATTGGAGTTTTGTTGACATTCCAATTACATTTCTCTGTTTGATTTTCTAGAAAAATGGAAAGTAGTGGAACTGAATATGTGTTTATTAATGTAGATATATATGGGGTTTGTATTTTCTCTCTCACATGGTTTTTTTGTTTCTTTTTTTCTTGGACCACAAGTATCTTGGCTGCACTCTTTTGGGGGATTGATGCTAGATATTCCCAGGAGAATCTTAGAAGAACCATCTTGTTAGTGATCACACCCTGATTCTGAGAAGATGCCATTCTTCAATTCTCAAGCCTTGTGCATGCCCACGGTTTTCTCACCTGCCTGTGATCCTCACAAAGGAACTGCAGCATCAGATATTACACAGTATTTGAGCTTGTTTGTTTTCCCAGCAGGAGAAATAGATTCATTTAAAGGTATAAACCCAACGTTTGTTGGTCTTATACTGAAAAACTGAAAAAGAAAAATATAATATAAATACAGGCATTTTTCAGAATAGACATTTGGTACCTAATGTTTTCTTTCTATCTTTAGAGGTATGTTGGATTGTATAAACAAAGTCAAAAGGGACAGTAAATATAAGAGTAAAAAAAAGTAGTTTCAGAGCATGAATAAATTTCTCGGAACAGCTTAGTTTACTGGACTGCCATGTTTACTGGGAAACCTGCATGACAGGTGGAAAGGTCTGAGGGCCACATATGCTTGTCTATCGTTCTTCCAGCATGCAAACAGGCTAAAAGACATCTTAAAAGCCTGTTTAGGTATCTCAGCTATGATCAGTGAGGTAATTTCTGTAAAATGACTACATCATTTAACTTTGACATCTAACACCTGAGAATAAATAAATTACTCTGGGCAGTATACTTTCAGCAAATTATGTCCTAGTGTCAGATTTCAAGCAAAACTGTGATGTCTAAAAGAAATTCTATGGCTTTCCATACCACCCTTTCATGCTACCCCATGAGTAAATTCTGTCCTCAGTCTTGTTTTGTACACAAGAAGAGTGTCCTGCTCGGATGTTAAAGCTTCAACTTGTCTCTATAGTGAGAATAAATACTCATGTTGTATCATCTAATCTATTTAAATGGAAAATTATCACTATCAGTTAATGCCTGTGTCTGCTCCTGGAAATATATATAATCTGCCAGCAGCTGTTAAAACAAAACCCCAGGTTTTGTTCAATCTTCTTAAAAGATTGAAAAAAACCCCAAAAACCCAATCCTGAAACTGTGCATTTAATCTATTTTTTCTATTACTAGTAGTGTCTGTGGGCGTATAAGAACTGCAAATCAATATGCTGATGTAACATGGTTCAGTGTTTTCCTGCCTTTTCTGAAATAACAGTGATATAATTTAAAGTGGCATCATTAATTCACATTAAGCTGCTTGACATCCTTTCCTATCCTAACCACATGATAACAGACCAAGAGTCCATCAGTCTGGCACTTTGCCACTATGAGCAACCCCTAACAATGGCTTCAAAGGATGGTGTGAAATCTTCAGAGTGAACCTTGCTAGATAGATCAAGGGGACAAGAAGGCAAGAATTCTGTTTCATTCCAAATGGCAACTACTTTATCTCCTAAATCTTCTGGCTAAAGCCATTCTGATATTAAAGGTATTGTGCTCTTTATCTAGTTTAGGTTTTTTTGTTTGTTTTGGTTTTTTTTTTTGGTTTGGTTTTATTTTTTTTTTAATTTATACTTCTAAAATAGTCACCACTATAATAACTTAAAATTATCATTATAGGGGAATACCTTCACACTCTGGCAAATGTAGCATCCATTCAGAAGATAAAAATTACTACTGTATCTTGTTTTGCGCATTTCATAGAGGGCAATTCAAGGATTGCAGATAGTCCTTGAAAACTACTTAATCTACATTATTGACAAACAGCATGCAATATTTCATAGTAAAAACCACTCACACCATCACAAAGCCAGCAATCACTCAAAGACAGCCAGCATTTACTATTTTTCACCATTTTATTTTCCAAAGGGACACCCGAGAGTTAAAAACCAAAATTTCAAAAAAATTAAATTGCTTTTGAGCTAAGCACTTGTATGCCAAGTCTCAGCATGGAAGGAATTTTAGCTGCTCAGCAACCTCATACAATAGTGCTTTAGAATAGAAATGCCAAAGAACAGACCCTTAACTACAGTATTGTGGCTCTGGTATGGGTGCCACTGTGATGAAAATACTCTGATATAAAAGTGTCTGCCATGAAAATAAAGACAGAGAGACGGCTTTGTAGATGGAACTTGGGTTCTTTTATGTAAAGACTGACCCAGGCAGTTAGAAGGGGAGAGTAAGAGGGCAAGGACCACATTATGTGGGCACGTAGCCGCCTGAGTGGGGAGTTAGGGAAATAAGTGTTGTGCAAAAAGGGAATTATTCCAGCACCATTTCCCACACCTGTGGTAACATTAACGATTTTTCACAGCTATTCTGTATTTTTTTAAAGACTGGAATAAGGTTATCTACATTGTTTTAAAACCTCTTAGCCTTCATGCAAAATGTTCAGTGTGGTACTTAAGAAATACTATAGGCCTTAGCCTAGTTAAACATGGCTGAAAAGCATGATGTTTTAATAAAGACAAGTCCTTTGTCCTTGAACAGTGTGGGTGATGTCACATCAGGCTCATGAATGTATGTAGAATTACCTACTTGAAAAAACTTACGTAGAAATACTTGTGGCTCTTATTGAAGTAGGAGATTTTAAGAAGATTACAGACCTAATGAAGGGAAAGTTTAGATGCTAGATAAAACAGTGACTTTAAAAAGGAAGAGTTTAGGATTAACTGAGCTACTTATCACTTGTTTTCCATTTTTTTTTTTTTTCTTATGACATCTGTTTAGTTAAAAAACACAGTTTTAAAGGGGAAGCAACAGCAACCACAAAGTTCTGTTTTGTTCTATTTTGCAGAATAATCATGGAAGTGTTTGAATTATTAATGAATATTCCAACCTTGTATATTCTGGCTTGCTTATAGACCCTATTGTTTTTATCTCATATAAGATAAACTAACTATATTACCAAAGTAATAATGCTATTCATTGCAAAACCTCTGCTGGGTTGCTTGGAAAAAAAAAGTTTATCAAATCTTCTGTTTTGTTTGTTATGGGGCTTTTTTTGTTTGCTTTTTTTTTGTCTTTTGTTTGGTGTTTTTTGTTTGGTGTTTTTTGTCTCCCTTTTATTTTTTTTAAAGGGAGGAAAAGGAAAATTTATTAAGAGTTGAAGAGTTTTTAAAAATAAATTTATACCAACTGCTGAATATTTCTTGTTGTTGCCAGGTTTGTTGCTTAGTGGAAGACAACTTACTATGAATTCAGAAAATGATTTGTGTGTGTGCTGTATTGCCAAGGAACAGTTAATCTATAAAACATCGTATGTGATTCTTTATGAATATATTGATGTACTTCACTTTCATGGGTCTTGGTACAGAATGTTTTTGAAATAGAAGGCCTAAGCCTGAATTAATGCAAATATATGAGAATTCATCCAATTTACACTCTGTTGATAGTCCCTATCTAGGAATACCAGGTAGTATATGAAGAGTTTGCTGGTCCTGTGAAAGAACTAGAAGTTAATACTTTAGGCAAGAAATTAATCAATCCACATAGCCTAAACCTAGACAACCTTTCATGTCTGGCATTCTCTTTCTTGCCCAAATTCTAGTCTTACAAAGGTTATATTATGTGATTTTAATTAATTTCCTTATACTATTTTAGAACTAGGATATATTTAAGTTCATCTGAAGTGTCAATATCTGAACCAACAGGGTGTCTTCTAGCAGGAAATGTCTATATATTAACAGCTTTAACTTTTACTGGGTGGAGTTTATATTTTGCCACTTGAGGGCATTCTGTCATTATGTTCCATTACAAAGCAGCATGTCTAAATTTCCATAAAAATAATGGATTTCTGCCAAAACAGCATTATTTGCCAAAAGTGCTGATGAAGACCTGGAAATTATAATTTGCCATACTTGATAGGCATTTCCAGGACTGTAGGTCAAACAGGGCTGCATTTCAGGAAATACTAAGTCAACAGAGAACGAGAAGTACCACAGATGCAATTAGATGAAATCTGCCCATGAGACACCAACATAAGCTTTGCAGGTGTGTAGAAGCTTTGGCAAAACTTGTTTACGCCAGAGTTATACTGCTTGACCTGCAGTTGCGTGAACAGACAGCAAATGGGTTTACCTCCATTCTTGATAATTCATGTATATTTAAACTTTCAGTAGCAAGAATGGTGGTAGGGGTTTCAAACTGAATAAAACTCTAGGCTGAGCTAATAAAATAAAAGAAACCACTTCAGTTAGTTGGGATCTTCAGTACTCCTGCAAGTGTAGATGTCCGACAATTGCACATAAGGTGTCAGCTTTCAGATGCTTGAGGATGTGACCGTGGTTTGACCAAATTCTACAGCGGCTATCACATCTAGCTCACTTTTTCTATAGTTCAACAAACCAGTGATGGTATAATTTTATCATTGTGCAGATTTATATTAAAGCATTGCTGCAATTTTTTGCTGGTTTCTGTCTTCAGTTTTTGGCCATTTACCTATGTGAAATAATCAGTTTTAATGTGCAAAGTTGCATATGAAACTTTCAGTTCTTTATGCTCTTATTATATTCGGCTTAGATGGCATTATTTTCTTTGTGCTGGGCTAGGAGTTTTGAAACTGAGGTATACAGAAATTGCAGTCACCTGGGGTACTGACTATAGTCTGATAACAGATCCTAGACATGAGTTTACTAGCCTTGGTGGTAAAGCAATGGAACATGCCACATTTCTTTTTCCTGTCTGCAACAGCTTCCTCCATATTAAATAAGGAGCACTGGTTATGAGCTGTGTCAATGTAAGATTTCCTCTTTTCATACTTGGCCCTCAGTCAGACTTTTTTCTCTCCCACCTTATAACTTTCCTACACCTAGGTCAGAAACCACATGCTGTCTCTTTATTAACCTTTCATTTAATCAGCCCTTCTCACTAGGCCCATAAACACAACCCTCACAATAAAACTTTATGTACAAGAAATGTGCTTCTCTTTAACAGTCAATTAAACCTCTCCTGTCTTTCATTTTTCTTTCCCTCTTCGAATGATACTCACATGAGGAAAGAGACTCATTCACACTTTTTTCCACATGCTCCTTTCATTTCCAGTCACACTGTTCAACTGACTGAAGTCCTCCCAGGGAGGATCTCTGACTATTGTTTTATCTGAATCCTCCAAACCACCCAGCTACTTCCTAGTCTCCCCACTAAAACCCTATCCCACAGCTGTAGATTCACTGCTCCCTTTTGCTGTGGTCTGCTCCACATTGCTTGCATTCCTACAGGAAAAGGATTTGGAAAAGCTGCCGCCAGGATCCTTCAGCTCTCCATGCAAATGAAACCATCACAGTATTGCCAGTGCAGAAGTGAGGATAAGCCTTTGTCAAATTTTCATCTTCCATTGTGAAAAACCCCTGTCCTCCATCCTCTGCTGGGGTGCAGAAGTGGGCTTGTAGCTCCACCACCCTACTGCACCATGCCATCAGCAATATTTCTCTTCTTGGCACTATCCTGCCTCTTGTCTTCTCTGTGGAGAGCAGGATGGAAATGAAGATTGGCACCTACCATTTAAATTATGCCTTTCAATCCATTTCTTTAGACTCTTGGTCCATGAGGTCATTCACAAAGTCTAGTTCCTTCTATGGCAAACACATGCCCAAAGAACTGTGGTATTTTCTGGTGAATTCTTGCAACTAAGACTTTTGAAACGGGTATCCTTAACATTTGATTATAGTGCTGCTCATGTGAAAGCAAGCTAACATGATGTTAGAGTGGGCAGCCTCTTTAGAGTGCAGCCACTGTATCGTTAGGGGAAGAAGGCTGTAGAAGCATCCTTGGGAAGTCTTGTAGACTGCTTGTCCTCTCTTGGTTGCTTTTCCCCAGGCACCCATCATGGCTCACCATTGCAGATATGGATTTTATTTTTATTATGGATTTTATATTTAGTATGGCCTTATCCAGCAGTTTTATTTCATCATTATAGAATCATCATAGGACCATCATAGAATCATTATAGAACAGTTTGGGTTGGAAGGGACCTTCAAGATCATCTAGCTGCACCAGTCGCTGTCATAGGCAAGGACACCTTCCACTAGAACAGGCTGTTCAAAGCCCCATCCAACCTGGCCTTGAACACGTCCAGCTATGGTGCACCTGCAGCTTCTCTATGTTTTTTTCTTTAATTTCCCAATGAAAGGAGGGCTTTGGAGTAGGGGGAAAAAAATAAAAAAAAAAAAAAGGAGAAGATGCAGACACAGCTTTCCTGATAATCCAAGAGAAAAATCAAACTTGGTTTATCTGTTTCAGAACTTCTTAGCAACAGTTATCTAGAAAAAATGCCAGCGGAGAAAAACTGTTCCCTTTTCCTCTTGTATTTTATTATAAACACAGGCAAAGCTTTAACACTGATTTTCTCTTGTTTCCTGGATGTCAGCTGTAAATTGTCAAACCTAAGCATTCTCTGTCACGTTCAGTAGTAGAGATAACAACATAATCTGCTAATTACAAAATAAAAAAAAAAGCACATACTATTCAATGATATTGTAATAACCTAAGCTATACTTCCTGTTGCTTCCTTAGGTTCGGAACTGTGTAATTGCACTGTCTAACAGGTACATCTGAGCAGCAAGAGATCCTGTAAAGCTTTATATAAATAAATCCATAAATAAAATATAAAATTTGAAGTAATATATACAAATAATGGCAAAAGATCAGGCTCTCAGAGTAGAATATTAGTCAAGAAAGAAAAATAAAATTAAGCATGGTTTTTATAACAGCAAAAGAAATCTGGAAGCAATGAGTTAATGGTAATTGTTTCTTTTTTATTTTAGAAAAAAATTTGTCCAGGCCATTTAAAACTCATTTAATGTATTGCATGAAAGATATTTTCTCAGCCATTTTAAAATATTTCATCATTGGAAAGAAAAAATTGACACACAGGAATAAATTCTATTCCGTCCATGTAGCAAGTTGCTCATTCTCCATGAAATGAAATGAATGCCATGGCCCTTTTAAGTGGCACAGGGGAGCTATTTAGTGTGAAAAGAGATGTAGAAATAATTCTGCAATTCAGATAACACCTATGGCAACAAATACCTCACTGCATATGAGCCTTCAGCATCCATTTCCATTTGAAAATTTTCTCTCTCATGTCTACAGATACCCTATTTCTGTGTTCCTTCTCTTTATAAAGAAGCTTTATGCTGCTCTGACAGTAGCATTAAGTGTCTTCTGTAATTTAAGGTCACAACCATTAAGACAATGACTCCATATCTTCAGGAACAAGTGCAGGAACACCTGTTCCCAGCTATGTCATCTTAAGGGTTTTAAGAACTGAACAAATAATTTTATTTTATTTTAAATTATTTTAAATACTGTGGAGAAAAAAGTTATGGCCATGGTCATACGATGCTTGTATATGTGCTTAACTTCAAGTGCACAAGTAGTCCCACTACCTGTAGTGTGAGAAGTCACACAATAGGATTAGACCCCACACTACTTGTCTGTTTGTACTGCCAAGTGACTCTTCTCCAAAATTTGATATCGAGTGACACTGCTCTCCCCCTACCCTCATTGTCTGAAGCTGGTATCCAGACAGACTCTATTTGGTGATGTACCAGCTCTTGGCAATAGTATTCAAGTGTGAAAAGGTTAGCACATAGTTGAGATCTCTTCCTACAGAAATACAGATTCACCACTAGACTCCAGGGAGGCCCTTAAAGTGTTATAAATTGGTTTAGGAACATGATTTGCACCTCACTACAGCTGCCAAATATCATAGAATCATAGAATCATTGAATGGTTTGGATTGGAAGGGGCATTAAAGATTATTTAGTTCCAACTCCTGTGCCATGGGCAGGGACACCTTCTACTAGACCAGGTTGCTCAATATTATTTCCAGCCTGGCCTTCAACACTTCCAGGGATGGAGGAGCCACAGCTTTTCTGGGCAACCTGTGCCAGTGCCTCACCACCCTCACAGTGAAGAATTTTTCCCCAATATCTAATCTAAGTCTACCCTCTGTCAGCTTAAAGTCATTTCCCCTTATCTTATCACTAAAGGCCCGTGTAAAAAGTCCCTCTCCAGCTTTCTAGTAGGCCAAGTGAAAGGCTGCTCTAATGTCTGCCCAGAGTCTTCTCTTCTCCAGGCTCAACAAGCCCATTGAAATACGATACAGTAGAACATGCTCATTACATAACTTTTCACTCATTGCTGACATATGACTTCCTATTAGATTGCCACAATGGCCAAGAATTAAAGGAAAATAATATGTTTAACCAAAAGCAAAATGTTTGGTTTATGCCATTGGTCACAGCATTTGACACTTGAGTATGTGGCAAATCTCATGCAAAGATGGAAGCATTATTCTAGGCCATGTATGTGTATGAATGTTTGCTCTTTCTACAGATTTTCTCACTGTTACATTTATCTAGAAATCTAAAAAGAGGCAGATCTGAAAACAGATTTTTATTAGTCCAAGGCTATTTATTTATACGAGATACTGGAAATAGAAGCCTATCTGAAAAAGCAATTCTAACATATTTAATGCAAATATTATATTTTATTTAACTTAGTCCTATTCGCCACATAAAAAGAAGAAATACAGCAAGAGGTTTCCTCTTTTTTTGTGCTGCTACACAAAGAAGTCTTAAGAGGGAGGGCACTATGTTAAATTTCAAACATTCCTTTGGTGAGTGGCTTTATATGCTGATGTGTCCCACCTCTACTCATCATATGACTTCTTAGGACACCATAATATATGACTTTTAGTATTTCTTCTTAAAGCAATGACTGTAAAGAGGGCAAATTTAAAGCCACCTTCTTTTGCTATATGTGCATTTTCTGCTGCTTTCTGCATTGCCCCTGTTAATTATGAGCTGATACAGTAGAGTATAAAGTCGGTGGGAATCATTCTATTGATGTCAGAGATTGATTAGGAAAATTTCTAACTTTTCTTGTTTCTCCTGGAAACACACATAAATTTGAAAAAAGTGAAGGTTTATATTCTATTGAAAATTTGTCCTGGGTAGGACAATGTGTGACTTGTGAACCCTGTCATATCAAGTTCTTCTGTCCTTCTATCCAGGGCTTATGGTCTCTGCAGATTTGATTAGAGAAAGTTATTAATGGTTTGTTCTCAGAAAAGGCCACCTAACTGCAAGGACATTGATCTGTTTAGCTTCTTTAACATAACGCTTTCACTGTTACTAGATCACTTAATGCAATACAATTTTTCGTATGCTTTCTCTGCCAGGCCTCCATTTTTAGTGTTTGGATCTTTGCAACAACTAAGTACATCTGCCTTTTGATTTCCTATATCTGTCACAGAGCTAGAAATGCGAAGAAGACATGCTTCAGGAACCCATGGTCTCTTATCAGGGCACAGAAGACTTTGCTTCTGCTTTCATCCAGGTTTGTCATAACATTTTTTAACACCACCACCATTTTCTCCAACTTTCCCTTTTCTTTATTGATGTCGTAGCAACATTGTGGCCAAAGTACAATCCCAGAGACTCCTCCTGTACAATGTCAGTAGCACCTAAAAGGGACAAACAAAAAGAGTTGACTAACCAATTTCAAGCTGGTTGAAATTGGTTAGTCAGCAAAAATTCTTTGCTCCTTCCCCTTTCCAAAATAACAAAAAAAATTAATGCTGTGTTTGTATTAAAAATATTTAGAGTTATACTTTCCTGTTCTGAAGAAAAAAGAAATATTTTTTAAGATGAAACAAAAAGTTCAACAGGATCCATACAGGAAAAAGAAAGTTTCTATAATTTCAGACAGTACAGAATACTTATATAATGTGGTCACTGACAATGTGAAACACAATCGTCTTCTGTATCTGGACACAGGCCATCAACGCCAAACCCTTCTTTAAATCATTAAGATCCTGATTAGAATGTGCTCTGTCTTGAAGAATAATCACAAATTAAACATTGTGATAACCTTCCTATTTTTTAGTACTTATTAGAGTGAATGCCTTACTTGGTATTAAATGGAAATTTGTGTTTCTTATTGTATTCATTGTATCTCGTAACTGATGGTATGTTGAACACAAAAACCCCCACCAGTTATGCATTGATTCTGTGCTTTCTTTCACTAGAAAATCCATTTAAATGTATGCATGTTAACATGAGTCAGTATGTTTACCCTGGTTTTGGCAAGGTATCTTCATTGTACCTATCATGTTTCTCCTATTTTGTCTAATTTTGCCTAATTTTTCTTCTAAATTTTCTTTTAAACCTCAGTCAGTAGTAACTAACAGGGCAACAAAACCAAAGTTTTTCACTAATTTAAACCCCTCTCAACATGATTTATTTTGAGAAAGGTAGACTAATGACCTAAATAATGGTGCACACAGGTTATAGAAGTACAAAATTGTTGCCAGCTACTGGCTCCACTTACCCACTAAATTATCATCAAGTACATATTGTAACACATGCTAGTACTGTCTATTATGTAGAATATAAAAATTAACCTCCCTTCAGTGTAGCGTACATCATTCATACCAACCTTTTCATTGTATGGCCTATCTAGCACTGGGAAACATAACAATTCCCTTGCAAATTCTAAAGAAAAAAAATGCTGGTATTATATAAAATCTCTGAGAAATCACTGCCAATTATCTTAAAAAAAATTTCTTTATTCTATTCTTTGATGAATCATAGAATGTAAATTATTTAATATTGGGTTAGCTCAAATGTCTGACTTAATTATCAGTAGTCACATAAGTAAGGATTTAGCTTTCTTTAAGCTCTTTTTTTTTCTACACCACAAGTGCATATCCAGCAATCTATTTCTTAATTAGTTGTCTTTATATACATATGTACTCTCATAGTTTTTAACACACAAGAGCATCTCAAATTTCAAGAATGAACTTTCAAATTCCTTAATTTATAGTGTAATTAAGTACCTGTAACAAACAGGGTTTAAGCGGAAAGATCTTGATACATTTGTACTTTCCCTTTATTCAACTGTAATTCCCATGGGCTTCAAAGATCTTCAGTTTAAAGGTGCTTTCATCTGGAAAATGCAGAAAAAAAAAAATTTATCATTACTAAGGAAAAAAGTGTCATCTGACAGTTGTGAATAATGCTAAGTTTTGGGTTGTTTTTGTGTTTGTTGATTTGGCGTTTTTTGGGATTTTTTGTTTGTTTTGTTTTGTTTTGTTTTTTTCCCCAAATGCCTATTAGAATATAGCAAGTAGATAATTTGGACAATTACATACATGAATTTCATGACAGCATTCTGTAGTCTGCCACTCAAGCTTTGTAGTGTTAAGTGTAATTAAATACAGAGAATTATTAGGGATGCAATCAGATGCTGTCTAGACCTTTTCTACAGAAGAACAGTGGGGACATTGAACAGAACTGGAAGACAACATAAACGTAAACTAACATGAAACTAACTGAAAGATAGCAAACATGAATCTGATAACAGAGAACTTTATATAACAAATAATTTACCTGCGGTGCCAGTACCGCAAGATGTTATAGACAAGAATATGAGATTACAGGAAAAGACAAGGCATGTAGATGAATAAAAACAGCATCCTCCAATGTATCTGAAAAGATTAAGAAGTTATATAAACATCTGCAGATACTTTGCAAAACCTCTTTGTGAAATAGTTGTTCCATATAAAATCTGAAAGTCCTGGGTGATGGTTTGTTGTGTAAGCTTTCTTTTAAGAGGTCGGGTGGGTCTATATCTTCACCATGCTGAGTGCTAGAAAGTCATAGGTTTTTCAGAGAAAAAACCCAAAGGTTTTGGTGTGAGATTTTTATTGTGAAAACTGCCCTTATTTTTGTGGAAAATGGAAATACTAAGAAATAATGTCTTCAGCAGTACTTACTGATCAGAAAATACAGATGTATATGTGCCCTTGCTCTGTGCTCATAAAATGTTGCAGTGAGAGTACCAACAAAAACAAACATGCATATTGGTTTAATTTGGCAAATAATGATTTCTAATAGCACTTTAAATTAGATTTGGGTTTAGAGGAGACTGATCGTTCACTTTGAATGAAAATTAATTTGGGAATGAAAAGTAAATCATCTTTTGTCTGTGTTTACAATAAAGCAGGGTACGTTTCACATCACCAGCATAACTGTTTTTAAGATAAAAGTAATAACAGATTAAAAGAGAAATGCCAGTGGAGATTGTTTTCTATTTTTTGTCTTGGAGATTTCAGTAGTATTCCTTTCTCTACAGTCCGTGCTCTGTCCGTAGCGTTCCTTTCTCTACAGTCTGTGCTCTGTCCGTAGCATTCCTTTCTCTACAGTCTGTGCTCTGTCCGTCTCTTTGCTTTTCCTACAGTTCTGAGTTGAAAAAGGCATAGCAATACTTTGAACCTCAGATACATGTGAATTTGACATACAACACACCTCAGCTGCCCTCTGCTATTGAACTCCGTGACACATCTTTTACCATTCCCACACCTTTAGGCTATTGTGTTTCAGACCACCATCTTCAGTTTTATCCCCTTATGTTTAAGCTCCTCAGGGCAACAGCTATATCCATCTTTTTGTTTGCAAGGCACCTGGTCCTTTCTAGAGCCCTATCATCATTACAATGTACATAAAAATTCAAAAGAACTTTCTTCCCTACATTTCCATTTCTCCTTGACACTGTTTCATTTTTTCCTCACTTCTGCTTTTGTTCCAGAGTTTCTGTTCCTAAACTGACTTGTGCTACAGGACCATAGCTGTGGAAATTATTTGTACAACGTTAGTCTGATAAAAAGAGTGCAGGCAAGAGATTTTTAAAGGACTTGAAGTGAATTCTTGAGTTGGATTAAAAAATTCAGGCTCACTTTGTGGCTTCTTTTTAACACTATTCAGAAAGTTTGGCTGTCATAAACAGTATTGATTTACCAGTAATGAATCTCCAGTGGGAGAAAGCATTTTACACTTCAGCTTTTAAGGTATAATCAAAGATATAATATTCTAAACTGTAATCTTGTTTTAAGTTTTATATTGCTTACTTACTAAGATGAATAAATAAAGTGTATGTCAAGTTATTTTGGTGTAAAGTTTTCAGAAATGGGACTCTCATTTTAGGCATGACGCAAAATAATAGAGAGTAAGATCAGGAGTTATATTTTATATTTTAGCTGTCACAGGTAATTATGATATTTTTCTGGACCATCAACCACAAAAAGTATTGAAGAATAAAACTTATTTGAGTCAAATTTCACATCAAGCGTATAAAATAAAAGCCTTATTAAAGTGTGAGACTATTAATTGAAAGGTAAGCATTTAACATATATTCTTAAATTTTTGCTGAAAACTAGAAATGGTTTGCACATTTGTTATTCGCTTTATCTAATCTCACACATCTAATATAGGATGTGAAAAAGTCTATGTTTCTAATACAGACGTAGTAGAAAAAGCAGGAGTTTGCCATTGCTCTCTGAACAAAGCAAAACCATTAGCTGAGTTAAAGACTTAAACTGAAAAAGTGTAGCTAGTCCCTGAGGATCCATTCCAGCAAAGACAAGCATGAGCATACTGGATGAGAACTGGAGAATGTTACTGGACAGAAGGATCACCATGGGGAGCAGGCACATGTTCTGTCTGTGAATGTGAGCCAGGGGCATTGGATCACAGCAAGGAGAGAATAAAGGCTTGCATAGAGCCAGCGCTGTAATATGAGGCCACTCTACAAACCTCACTACATCACTACTAGAGAGATAGGCAGTAGCAATACATAGCAAGAGCATTTTTTCCGTTACTTGAGACTTGTGACTCAAAAGCTTGTGACTGCTAAAAGCATCTTCTTATAATGTTCAAAGATTCTTATCATATAGAACAATTATTTACACAAACTAGTTTGGTTTGTTAGTTAGTTTGTTTGTTCGTTTGTTTGTTTTTTGCCTGGGAATGTGGTATAGAGTCAGTCAACTAGACTGGGCAAAGAGCTACACTAACATAACTGATCTTCCAAAATTAAGCTGACCCTGGGAGGAGTTTACCTATGTCTTCTGGTTTTGTATTGGAGATAATGAGCCCTCATGGGATCCATCTGGTACAGGTAGAGGCTGTTCTGATAAATCTGCACAGCTTAGTTTAGTTACTGAACAGATAAGCAGTCCATGGGTAAAGGTGACTGACCATATGCAGGAGGAATAAAGCTACTTCTGATTGCTGCAAATTAGATTTTTTCCTAAGGATAACTGGAGAAGGAAAGATTTTTTACATGCAACAATTACAACCTTTGGAAGGCCCATGAAACATATAGGCAATAAAAAGAAAACTAAAAATAAAATAAACAAAAAAAAAGCCACGTTATTTTATATTTATGAGCGTAGACTTCATTTGCAAGCTAGACAAGGTTGGTCTAATCAATAGAATGTAAAATCATACGAGGACATGGAAATCTTCTTCATGCTAACAACAGAACTTCCTCTGAGATCAGAATCTCTGCACATCTGGTAACCAGGTACTATAAGTTCATGGTCTTTGCTGTTGTCAAACCATGCTTCAGACAGGACTGCGATCTGCAGCTGTGTTTAAGAAAGCAGACCTCTGAGATAATCAATTCTGTTAGATAAACTTCTCATATTATTCTGAGTTCTTTGTTGTGAAATATATAAGAATGAAGGTCATGTCCAAAAAAATCAGATTTCAGGATCGCTAACGCAGTACATTAATTGAATAGAATCTGTCTGTTAAAAATGATAGTTCAAACAATGGATCAGAGAAAGGAGTCATGGAGCAATTCCAACATGATCATCTTTTTTCCAGATCTGAGAAAAAAAAAAAATAAATTCTGAGAGCCCAGATGTACTAGACAGATACAAAGCACAAAACATTCTACAAATCAAGCTGTGATCATGTTTTTGTCTCACAGGATGTTAAAGATAACAGAGGGGTCATAAAGTGCACTGGGATGAGAGAAAACAACAGGATTTGAAAGCAGAAGTAAAAATAATCTTTGTTTATTATAAATTACCTTTAATCAGAGTTGTGTAATTCAGGATGTCTTCAGTCCTGATTTACAAAAAATTGGATTTTCAATTTCAGGCACTGTTAAGCTGTGAATATAAATACTTAGCATGGAAATGTGCCTATCCTTACTCTACCTGTCAATTAAATGATCAAAATGTTCTTTGTTTATTTCTGCTCATTATGCAAAGTATAACTGAAAAAAGGGTAAAAAAAAATACTCTAAAGTTTGCTTCTGAAAATGGTACTCCTACACTGCTTTTATAATGAATAAAACAGAGGAAATGCTTTTCTGTGTCATCTACTACATGGAATTAAAAGCTGGGCAGATAACATGTCTGAAAGTATTCCTACATCTCAACTGTAGGAAGTAAGGGAATGAGCAGATACGAACATCAGCATGGTTCAGTTGCAAAGTATTTGCTTTCTCAAATATCCAGTAATGTAAGATTAATAGCACAGTGCAGCCTGTCTGGAGAAAGAGAGCAAGCAATGGATTTGTACCTTGCCATGAGCTTCACCTGACACACAGTGGGCAAGTCCTGGAATGAGAATAGTGGCCCTCCTAGAGCCCTGATTTATGAAAAGGCATTGTAGTTAATGTAAAAGAAACTATAACTGACAGTCTATATGGGGTCTATCAAACCACTTCATGACAAAGTTGATCAAAACTCTTTGTGCAGACCATGTTACATTGGAAAGATCCCTAATTAATACTTTCTACTACTCAAATCCCAGAGTGGGTTTTGGAACTGACTTCAAATTTCCTGTCCAAATATATATTTAACTACATACTTTCTTTTATAATAAAAACTAAATAGGCACAAAACATATATGAAACAGTCAAACTGACTCCAAACAACTGGGTTATTTGAACAATCACACGCACAATATTGTATATAAGCATTTTGTCCTGATTTTGGACTCTTTTGTTTAAACACAATTTTGTTTAATGGTGCAGAACATCAGTTTTCCAAACCTCTCTTTTCCTTTTTGATCCTTCAGCTTCAGTAACATGTAAAGCATACAGACAGGGTTTTTTTTAATCAAAATGTATAATGCAAGACTCACCTAGGAAGTGGATTGCTCTTTTCTTCCACTAGGACAACCATTCTGCTCTATATCAAAATCAGAGGCTCACAACTGGATGCCCTGGCCAATGTAGCACTTTCTGGATAGTTTATTCAGTTTCTCTCTTTAAGTGTGAAATTCTCAGGAAGCCTAGATGGCCTGCCTCCAAACCATAGAATCATAGACTTATCAAACGGTTTGGTTGGAAGGGACCTTAAGACCATCTAGTTCCAACCGCCTGCCATGGGAAGGGACAGCTTCTACTAGACCAGATTGCTCAAAGCCCTGTCCAACCTGCCCTTGAACACTTCCAGGAGTGTTCAAGGAACAGCCACAGCTTCTCTGGGAAACCTGTTCTGGTGTCTCACTACCCTCATAGTGAAGAACGCCTTCCTAATATCTAATCTAAATTTAACCTCTTTCAGTTTAAAGCCATAGCCACTTATCCTTTCACTACCTGCCCTTTTAAAAAGTCCCTCTCAAGATTTCTTGTAGACCCCATTTAGGTACTGTTATGCCGCTCTAAGGCATCCTCAGAGTACTCTCTTCTCCAGGCTGAACAACCTGAACTCCTTCAGCTTGTTATTGCAGAAGAGGTGCTCAAGCCCTCTGATCATCTTTGCGGGCCTGCTCTGGACTTGCTTAAGCAGGGCCACATTCCAGGGCTGAACACAGTATTCCAGGTGGGGTCTCATGAGAGTGGAATAAAGAGAGAGAACCACACTTCTTTTCACACTTCTTTTCATGACATCTAAAATACAGGTGACCAAGGAGAAAGATGAATGATGTTTCAATAGCTGAGACATAGGAGCAAAAACCTTGATAAAATTCAAAGTTCAAAAGTTCGACTTTGAGAGATTTGGCAGATACTTTCTCACTTCCCAAATTCCTTCCCATAGTTCAAATAAATACTTTATACAAGGAAATGATGACTTCCCTTATAAGAAAGCAAGTTGCAGTAAAAATTATCTCAGCCCAAACAGCATTTGCAAACAACTTTTTTCCTGATGCCCAAAAAGACAGAGGAAGGATTATTAATCTCTGATAAATCTGAAGACTGAATACTGGAGTACTATACATGAATTGTAAGATGAAGGGCTTCATCTCCTAAAAGACACCTCAACGTGGGACAACTGAATGGTGAGATTAGACCTGAAGGATGTCTTACTATCCTGCTGGTGAAAAAATGTCAAAGGTTCCTCCAGCCTTTGCTGGAAGGAGAAATTTGGCAGTTTTCCAGCCTACCATTTGGCCTCTAGTCAGCTCCATGGTAGCAGCCTTCTGTGAGCAAGGGCTTGGGATAATAGCCTGTTTAGACAACATGCTGACTATGGTACAGTACAGAGAGCTGTTAGCAGCACAACTTGATTTGGTGAAAACAATTCTCAAGAGCCAGAGTTGCTGAAAAATTACCAGGAATCAAATCTGGCTGCTACCCAGAAAGCAAGTTCCTTGAATTTGCAGTCCTGATGTCTCTGCTTCAGAGGCTTTAAGACCTTTCCAGAGCGTATCGGAGAAACTATTTGGAAAGTAAACTGGCTATGAAAGACAGTCATCTACCTCAGGGGGACAGTTCATGTCAGTGTAATTGAATTGAGAGATGCAGAAGGCATATTAGGTCATCCCATCCATGTTGTCACAGAGGGGAGGAAGGTACTGCAATCTCAAGGTAATTTTTTTCCTTTCTCATCTTCTTTCAACATTTCAGAGTAATAAGCCCACTCTTTTGAAAGGCAATTCTATAACCTTGTTATAAGGTTTTGAAATATTAAAATATTCTTAATCTCTTGCATTTCTGGTTATGTACATATATACAGTTTTCTACTCCTGGGAGTGTTTAGCCACAAACTTATGACAGTGAGGAACACTTCCCACATTCTTATTTGCTTACTTTCTCCGATATGAAAAAGTCAAAAATACAATAAAAAATTGAATTCTTGCTTCATTATTTTCTTTTTTTTTTTCAAGTTTTCAGCAAAAGGAGGCTCTTAAAGAAATACAGTAAAGCTTTGTTATTTCCAATGTTTGGGGTTTTTTTCAATTTTTAAAGCAAAATTCACTTCCAATGAAAATAGTGCTCTTTATGACTTTCCCTTCTCAATAAAAAGTTTTGTTTGAAAAATTGACTGATTAAAATATATTTACTTTAAAACATGTTAGCATAAATGCAATCTGTTTTAGAACAAAAGAAATGTCAATATCCTGCTTTTCCTAATTGTCTCTCTTTGTTGCATTTTTGACGTCTTCCATAAAAACACAAAGAGCGACAATAAGCAATTTTGGCTTAATATGTAAGTAATGGCACTTTTAATGCAATAATATCATTATATCACACATTGAGAAAAAAGTTCTGGGGGGAAAGTTCCTGGTAACGCGTTACTCTCTGGATATGCATTATTAGACCATTCAAGTGCTGCAATGTTTTCTGTCCACAAAATTTGTATTCCCATAAACATATTCTTAGTAGCAGAGTAAAATACTTCTTAAATGCAATTTGTAATATAGCACACAAACGGGGGCAAAGACCAGCCTATTGCTTATTTTGTCCTTAAAGAAATTTGTGAATATGCATAATGTTGGTTTCTTTGTTCATTTAGAGTTATGGAGTGCTTTTATGTCCTATATGGCTGCTGCTTTTAAATGACTTGGCCTTACCTGAGAGTCTTGTGTAATGGGAACCAGAAGGACACATGCTTCTGTGCCCAGGATGTTGTCCTCAACAGAGTACCTAAAAAGATTCAGGGAGATTTAGAAAGCTAAAGAGAAAATGGTCAGATCCTCACCTCATTGAAATTGGCAGAGCCCTGTTCTTCAGCAAAATATTTGAAGTCTAGAAAGTTGGGAAGAGGTGAAAAAAAGGTGAAGCAAATAGCAAAGCACAGAAACACAAGCTTTGTTTCTAATATACACACATTTAAGCATTTTTCAGTCCTGTCTAATCTAGTTCAAAAAAACCAAAAGTGACAGTATATGAACGTTTGTGAAATAAAAAGTGGGTATTAACAGTTGGACATCGATGGCATTCTGTAAATCCTTTACATCCACGTGAATTCTTAAAACATTATTTTAGAACAGCAGATATTCAGTGACTTTTTTCAGATTAAATGCACTACAGATGTGGCTACAGTAATTTTACAGTTTAAGCCTTGGGCACATAGAATTTAAAACACAACTTCGTCACTATAACATTACTCAGTTCTTTTTTCACTGAAAAAGACGTAAAGTAGGTACATTAACTCTAAGCAATCATTACTTTAGCACAGTACTTCTTAGTGCTGACATTTCTGTTTCCCTACTGAAGCATTATGTACTTACGTGTCCCCTATTATTATAGCTCCCTCAACCATTCTTTATGTGTTTAGCTACCCAATTTCCCTGTGAGACAGAGTAAATCCACTTATTCCTATTTCATAAGATGAGGAAATGTAGCTGGGAGGACTGTGACTTACCTAAGGTCACATAGCAGTGGCTCAAACTTAGTCTTTTCAAGCAATAGGCTCAGCACCTTCTCTTCTGAATTGACCTGATATCCTGCTTGAAACTGTCTGTGCATGGTATCTCACTAAATATGTTCTGAAATTAAAGAGCTCATTGCTAAGATTAACACCTATTCTCACAAAATATTGGTTTCAGGAATCTTAATTCTTTCAGAAAAGCAAACAAAAGCTCACTGTTCAGACAGCAGTATCCAGTTTATTTGGAGAAGTACAGCGTTATATAATTGAAATTCTATCATGCCAGATAATAGAATGATAACTATTATTTGCAGCATTAATCCATACTTTTTACTTTTAGTGTCCTTCATAGGCATACCAGCAGTTGGGTGGACAAACAGTACCTTCTGCCGCAGTTCAGCTCTGAACAGAAAGTACTGGCGCACGGGGGATCTCTCCTTATTTCCCCAACACTGTACACTGTCCTGTGGCACTGCAAAAAGCTGTACTTTAGTTATTGGCCATTTTCCCCTCTTTTCTAGTGTATAACAACAAAATGTTTTATGTTGTCAGTATTTTCATGGTATTTTTCTTGATAATTAATGACATATACTGTCCTTGATTTTTGCATTACTGTTTTCTGAAATATCCTTTGTTTTATAAACACACACACACACAGAGACGCATACCTCTGCTCCAAAAATTTTCTGCTGAGATCCTCAGCAGCTAAGAAAGCAATTGAGCTGCTGTTGTTTAGGATGGAAATATGTTAAGGGATCACCCTTTATTGTGGGAAAAGCATGGTGGGAAAAGCATAAATTAGTGAAACTGCATTTGCTTCACAAGTCTCCATTTCTGTGAGAACAATTAGATACAGCCAGTATCCAATGTGTACACACACTCATGCTCATACATACGCACACACACATACTCATTTGTATTCAGAAGAGCAGCATAACTCAATTTTGTCATAGTCATTAAAGATAATAAGATGTGATGATTTTTCATAGTTTAGGAAATGGTCTGCATTGCATACATTCCAGTTTACATACATCCATTACTTTCAGCTAGGACAGTTTTATGCTAGAAATCTTAATGCAGCCAGATTAGATAGGTAAATACAAATGGCCTGTACAAAGTGTGAGATCTGCAGTTCCAAATCCTGCACAAGGTGGTAGACGTTAGAAACAAGTATTTTTCCAAAATCTCCAGAAATTGTCATGGAAGGCTGGAAAACTCATTTGCAGATTGAAATTAAACTCCCAGTTTACCTATCTTTAAAACAAGGAAATTAGTTTCAATAGTTAAACAGAAGAATTGGAACATTAATCTACAAAAATATCTCCCTTTTATAAAACTAATTTACAGTATCCTTTTTTAATGCTGTCCTTTTAGAAGGGAGAAAAAAAAAAAGGCAACTAAAAACATCTCTACAGTTTATTTAAGTGTCTCAAAGACAGAGCAAGATGCAACCTTCCTAATAAACCAATGCACAAATTGCCGGAATGTCATTAACAAACCTTTCTGGTTATGCTACTGTATTTCCCCTGTTAAGCTTAAAAGGTTCAGGAAGCTCTTTTCCAGACAGAAAAGTGAGGTAGTAGAATTAATTTTCTTAGAATAGGACCTGGTTTCCCTGAGATGTAGAGCAGGCCAGAGGCTTTCATCTTGAGTATAACCACTGTTCACTGAGGCTGTGTAATGCTCCCTAAAAACAACAGGGCTCAGAAATTGTCATTATGGATTGAATTCACATTCCAGGTTACCTTCTACAACTTACCCTGTAAAAGACAGCTGGGACTCAAAGGCAGAAATCATGGTTTCTGACTATCACTTGCTGAAGACTAGCAGGATTTTAAGTCATCCAAACTGAATTTCAATGTTAGATTATTAAAGTGAAATTCCAGGAAATAGAAGGCAACTGAAACTGACAGGCACCCCATTTTTTACTGGGCCCTGTTTTTACTTCTACCATTTTACTTCTACCATTGACCTACTGTACATCCTCAATCCAGCTATGTCACTTGATCCTGTTCCTTTTATACCACATCTGTCAGTGGTCTATTAGTGTCTGATCAATTTCATCATGGAAATCAGTTGCTTTGTAAGCTTTTTTTTTTTTTCCTCCCCACCTTCAAGTACAATGCTTGGTAAAAGACTAAATATAACCATGAAACACAAGATACAGCATAACATATCTCTTCTGCTATTTCCTTTCCTAATGAGTATTTTCCAAATGTCATTACATCATGTGGTATGATTCCATACCAGCAAGAGTTGTTTTCAGTTTTGTGCTGTTGCAAATGTAGTACCCTCAGTAGACATTGTGAATGAATGCCAATTGTGGAGAGTTCTATTAAATTTAGAAAATGTTCAGAATGTCAACAATTTTCTTGAAATAATAAGCATATAAGGTTTTCTATAGAGTTTCTTCCACCTGACAAAACAAATAAGAAAATAAATGAAAAGAAATTATCCCAGCTAAATCAGCTGACCCAGCTCTGATGTGAAAATCTTCAGGGGTTAGTAAAATCCAGTAATAGTAGAATTACCATGAGAGCAGTTTCATCCCAACCAAAGCCATTTAATTATACCTTCAAGTTTTGAATTATATTTGCTTCAAGCAAATTTCAAACCCACTTGAGTTTTGGGTATAAAGTTCATCCTGCAAAAGGCAGTGATTTTCTTAGGTGTTTGTTTTCCTGAGAAAGGTGCTTTGCAAAAAGGCTTCCTCTAAACCAACAATCCTGCAGGCCCAGCCCTTCTTCCTGACTCTAGAAAAGCCATCAGTAACTTTTATGCAAAGTGATATGTGAAAGGCCACACATTGAGTTAGCCGGAGCCAAGCTTGCAAACATTGGACATTTTTGTGTGTTTGTTTTCATTCTCCCAGAGTACAAAAAAAAAAAAAAAAAGCCTTAAAACTGAAAACTCCTCTTTGGAAGGATTGAGTAACCACAAGGCTGAACTATTTCTCTTCCATAAAATACTGGATGCAATTCAGCAAATGCTTTAGCCTATGTCTATTTTGAAACAGTAAAGGATATGGTGAGTGCACAGGCGGCCTTCTTGAGCTGAATCTAAAATAGGAGAGTACAGGTAACATGGAAAAGAATTTGACAGAGCATCTCAAACACTGCAAAATATGAAACACTTGAAACTTATCTGAATGCCTTAAGTGTTTGTTACGGTGTCTCGCATTCCAGTATGCTATAAATCCATTGACCTGACAACATTGTAATGCTAGGAGAGTGTTTACAAATCCATTGCAATGGCACTATGTTATGAATACTGCTCTATTCACCTCATTCTGGTCTCCAAATTTGCATTAAATTGGAAAGGCCTTTTTGCCTGCAATACAGTCCTTATTGGAAATACACCTTTTTGAAAATAAAATGAGGATATAAGGAGATGTTATGCTTACAAAATGAATCAAACACATTGAGTTACTCTGAAGGAGCCTTCTCATTAATCGCTACTGATAGTTCAATTAATGTTTTTAGAAGCATTTATGAGAGGAAAGTACAGCATGTGCAAGGCAATATCTTGAGACATCATACTTGTGATATTCTAAGACAGGAACAAGAAGAATGTCCCTAGGCAAATCTGAAGTCAGAGGTTGCTCCTACCACATTCATTGGATCACCCAGTGGTTGCAAACTTTTGGTAAGGAAGGGCACCTTGTCAATGACACGTATCCCCCAGGCAGTCCCCTGTCATGTTCATTACTGTCTAGCATTGACACTGCTAGTGAGTGCCCTTGTGCTAACGAGAGGGCAGGTAGCTGGCTCCCAGGCATCAATATGTTACACTGCAGAAGGGATGCCTAATGCCCAGCACTGAAATGCTGACAACTTCTGTGCTGTGCATTCTGTCAACGTTACTAATATCTTGCCTTTTAGGAGTACATCTAGTGTTTGGGAGAATGCTGAAGAATCATCACCCAATAACAGCCTGCGGAAAAGCCCAATGTGTAATGAACAATAACCAAATGCTTCTTAGGCTTTTTTTAACATGTAGACTCCATACACAATAAAGAGTTAATTAATACCCTATAGCAAAATCCTCACATAAATATGAAGATACTGTATTGGACTTCTTGCTAATCATCAATCACTACTGCTTTGCCTTTGGAAGATGGCCCAGCTCCAGCTGCCTTTTGCTTTCCTGGCCTCTCTCTCACAGCCTTGACCGACTTCTATTCAGCCCTTGAATTTTAACTCCCTAAACACCCCTATGTTTTCTAATAGAAATGCTATGGCTCAGCTATACCCTGCTGTACATCTCCATGGTTCTTTCATAAGTTCGCAAATACTCCCAAGTCAGAAAACACAGTGGAGCTCTGTTTGTTACTCTCAGGTGACCTCTCAAATGGTCTTTCAGAGAGAAATCTTTCACTTCAGCTGATGTTTTTAGTTCCCTGAAAGCAGTCGGGGCTATGTAATGATGACAACATTAGCATATCCTGCAAGAGCTATCAGCTAAGGGAGAGAGGCAGAGGAAATGGAAAGAAGAGCTCTGTAATCCTGAACGCATATCTCACATGCCCTGGTTTAGGTGGGTGTATGTTGAACTGTTTCACTTAGGCCAAACTAAGCCAAAGGGATTTTTAAGTTTACTAAAATAATCTGTGTTTAATTAACGTTTGTAGTTCAAGTCATGTGAGTTTACTTTATGTACTATAATCAAGCTGAGATTTGATGCTAAAAAATGGATTGTTTCTGTCAAAAACAAGCACAAAAATGAACCTTTCAAAAGGGTAGAAAAGTAAATCTATGAGTGTGCTTTTATAGTTTTTGGAGAATGAAACAACTTCTGGAAATGTAGACAGTCAAATCGATGTTGACCTGAAGTTTGCAGTGGTGAAAATTCTTCATAAAATCTGTAAGATTACATATTGCTAAAATAAATAACCTAATTCTTACAAAGCAAACTCAAAAATCCTTTAGACAAATCTTCAGACACAGGAAAAGGAAAGCAGTAACCTTAAATCCTTATGTAGAAAATAAAGCAATATTGGAATTTGGTTTGTCAATTTCTTGCCTTCATTTGTCTTTTTCCCCAGTAGGAACAGCTGGGAGTTGGATTCTTGTTCCATACACTATGTAGGAAGAGAATTAGGCACCTAAGAAATATTAGCTGATGGAAATCTGCAGGTTTACTGGCATGACATTTGGACTTCAGTAGCAGTGGAATTTATGCACTTGAAATGTCAACACCAGTGTGAGAAATATTTTGAAGACCTTGAGGAGTCTTAACATGGTATTTTAAACTGCTCATTTCCTGAGTCCAGCCACCAAATAATATGGTCCAGTTTGGTTATGGCCCATAGGTGCTGGAAACCTTCAAATCCAAAAGACCACTTTAGTCCTCCACAAAGTATCTGTTTGGAGTTGAACTTCAAAAAAATTGCTCAAAAAGCAAATATCTTGCTTGTCAGATGTGACAGCTGGATAGAAATGAAGGCCCTTCCCCACCACAGTAATGTGTTTCGTTGATATTTAATGTTTGGATTTCTATCCCCCCACCTCCCTTCCCCTTCTATTTTTTTATCAGCTCAGCAGAAATTTAATTGTGTTTGTTGTTCAGTAATTACTTTTCTAAATTGTGCTTTGTTCATCTTTCATAATCTGTTAAAATTGAGCACTTTTTTTTTTTTTGCATGTGTTATAACTTTTGCTTCTAAACAGACAAATTTAAACAGTCTTATCCTGAAACTTCCTACATATTTGCAGTCATGAATCTTTCTGGACACATTGCTTTATGTGCAAATCCTTAGAAATTAAAAAAAAAAATCAAAAGCATAAGCATCTCTCAAAAGGTTTGCAGATATCATTAAGGTAGTGGTATAAATCGGGTTTGAGGAAATGTATATGAAATACTTTCTTCAGTGTTTACTGACTAATGCCAACTAACCAGCACCCTGTTGTCTTCTAGTGAGCTGTACTGCGCTGGGGTTGATTGCTGAAATCCCAAGTGACTCATAAACTTCATATTTTCTCAGAAACACGATCAGCTGTTGTCCTGTCTCATTCACATTGTGTTGATCTGCCAGTAAATTAGCAGGTACAATAAAGGTATTATGGTACACTTCAGTCAACTTCATAGGCATGGCAAGGATGGCTGTTCTTAACCATGCATCTGTATTAGATATATTGGATGTGTAATCTTTTCATGTCTGCTGAAAGATTATCAGAGAAATGAATTACATGTGGAAATCAATGTGAAGGTCTCCATCAGAGTGACTGGAGAAAGGTTTTTTCAGCTGGACTTACCAAGCAATCTGAAGAGTATTAATAGCAGGGTAAAAAAAAAAAAGTAAAAAAGAAAATTCCATCCCGAAAGTATGCTGGAAAACCTTGTTCTGGGCATATTGAACTGGCTCTCATCTGGGTGCCATGAGCTGGGTTTAAGAAAAGAGATTGGAGTCTACAGCTGGAATCAGGACTACAGGCTGTTGAGAAATCAGTCTGCTGATGGTTCCCAGGACTGCTCCTTGTGTTTAGGATGTGTTGGATTCAAGAGCTAGTGCCAACCTTTTTCTACTCCTGCCATAAGATACTTCAGTCCCTGCTCCTCTCAGTTCCTCTATTTTATCCTGGTTTTCTTCTACCCAACTATGCAACAACCAGAGATCAGCTTGTCTGTCTTTTAAAATTACATTCTGTATGCAAATGTGTTTGAATGGTTTTGCTTGAAGACAGGTACCTTGGGGTATTATGATATTTCATCTAGTCAGTTAATGGATATAAACTATATGTAAATGCATTAGAAGGGTTCCTCTGTGCCTAGAGCCTTCGACAGCTAATGTTTCTTAATCAGTACTTGGACTAACTAAACCTATCCAGTCTGATCTGTTTAATCCTGTACATACAAACTGACTGTGGAAAATTAACAAAACTTATTAAACAAGACATATTCAATTAATCTTGGGATCTCTGTTATATAAGAAACTTACAAAATGGAGATGAGGAGAAAATATAACACTATGTATACGCACATTGACAATTTATTTTCCTTTCTTATAACTAGTGTTTTCTCCTTCCATTTTGCTTCACTTCCTGCTTCATTGACACCTTGGAGATTTGCTTGTTTCTTCAGTATTTGCATAATATAAACTACCATGTATATTTAGTGGATATGTACGTACCCACCTACCACACAGTCCTGTTATAAAAAATGTAGGCAAATATTAGTTCAATAAAACCAGTAAGGATGACTCTATAAAAACTGGTTTTTCATTGCTGAACTGGACTGGAGAACTGGCAAAATGTCTGTAATTTGCCGTTGTTTGAACATAAAGTATAATCACGTATTTGTTTATAATTTGTCCATAATAATGGTATTACCCAAATACTCAAGTCAATGTATTTAATTTATTGGGTAAATTTTTTTTTTTTTTTGCCTGATTTAGTTATGCCTGGAAACTCAGTTTGAGATATAAAGTTTACAGAAACCTCTCAGAAGTGATAAAATAAAATATTTGATAAATATCAACTACCTGTAAGCCTTCCAGCGCACAACTATGACAAAAAAAATTACTGAATGTTAGACTTTTTTTAGAATATTAGTTTATGTCTGAATAACTATTCTGCTAGAGAAAAAAGGTTAAGAAGAAACATTTTTTTGTTAATGGTCAATCTGGTTTTGTTGAGATAAATACAAATACACTTCTTTAATGAGGACATATCAAAAAAAAGATGTAGGTCCTTTTCATAGGATTCAGAATACCTAACCATATGGATTTCGCTGAAACTTTCAAAACGTGAAAGGATACATGGTCTCTACAGTTTTTTCATCTGTCAGTTATATTTGCTCTGGCAATGACTGGACTTCACTGGGGAAATCATTTACCCTTTTACCAAGTTTCCATAATTGAAATTATGAAAGAAATTAGGAAATCCAAAAAGAATAGCAAAAGACAGAAAGAAACTTCATTGGAAGAAGATGAATAAGAAAGTAATGGAAAGGAATAAATGAATAAGAGGAGCATCAATATCCATTAAGGGGAAAAAAATCCATTCATAGGAGCAAAAAGCAAAATTTGTTAGTATTCTTTTCCACTGTTACGTTTTTATTCTGGGACTGTTAGAAGATCTGAAGTAGCCCTGCCATTTTCTTTTTCTTTTTAAACACCAAGTTGTCCTGCCCTGTTTATCTTCAGTCCTTCAGACTGTATCCTTTCTTACTACTATTTAAATTACTCAGAACTTATGTGTAGAAAGAATAAAGAAAAATAAGTGGTTCTTCCATGCCCCCCAGACTTTGATGACTGATCTTAGTATTGTTTTCTTAATCTTGTGATGAGTGTGAGGAAACAAGTCACTGACCCAAAAATTACTGCACCTAGTTGTGCAAAAGTGTTCAGGGTTGCAGAGCGAGGAAGGCCAAACACTACTGCTATATGTGAAAGCCCAAGAGAAAAATCATTTCATTAAATGTTTTAATTGTCCTTCCTATATATCTGATTTGTAAGAATGATGTCTATATAGTAAAATAAATACTTGCATCCTAGGCTTTAATAATGACCATTATTTCTGTTCAAAATCTTATGATTTGTTCATATACTACACTTTCAAATGTTAAAAAATATATAGTTTTTTGGTTCTTCCTTCAACTCTTTTCCAGCCACACAGATGACATGTTTGAACCTCAGTGGACCTACGCAATATAAATAAATTTAACCAATAAACTCAGAGGACTAATTAGCTGTAGATAGCTGTAGGATAAAATTGAAGTCTACAGCCACTAAATTATGAAGTGAATTTGCTACAGTAGTATCTCATGATAATTATTAAATGAAATACAAACTAAATAAACAATGTTTCTGTCAGTTCTATACTTTAACATCTAATCCTATAATGCTTTTTAACTAAAAAATGTTTTCCATCTAAGATAATGGCCTAGAAGCCCAGAATCTCTTTTGGTCTTTATCCTCCTTTCTAGAAAACCTTGCCAAAGTATATTATCTGTAATGTATTTATATAGTTTGAAAGTCTATACCTGATTAAGAATGCAAGTTTTATTTTTCTGAGTAGACTTGAGTGTCTAGGACCACATTTCTGAAATATTTATTAAGCTTCTGCTTTATTCAGTCTTTTTTTCTATTTAAATTCCAGTCAGTAGTGATTGCAATTTTATCCAAGTTCAGATAAATTCTGATCATGAGAGTTCCTTTATGACTTGCCATAGGCATTTTTTCTCCATCCCGCAGTTTATAAAAATGGCTTATCCGAGCATAGGTAGCTATTCTAGCACAGAGCACACACAGCTTCAGAGTTTATAATGCAAGGGATTCATGAGAAAGGAGACTGTGATCCTAAAAAATCAGCTTTTAGCTAAATGTAGTTTGCACATTGATAAGAACACAATTAAGCCTGAAATTCCAAAATGCTGGGGGCATTTTTGTATTTCAGTGTTCAGAGACTCATGGCCGTCCTTCCCTGCGCATCCAATTAGGGCATGGCCAGAGAAATTATTCTGGCTCCAGCAGATCTCTGTTAAGACAGAAGTTACTTTCCCCTCAATGCTGCAGTTTTAGCAATTCTCACTAAACTATACTCCTTAACGTGAACAGAAACCTTTCCTCTCATCATAAGCCTCTGCAGATTTGTTGATGCCTTTGTTCATGCTGTTGCCTCCGATGGGTTGTCATTTCACCTGGCCACCCCATAGGTAGTGCACTTTCCCCTGCATTGCACCAATGCAGATGGTCACGATCCCACTGTAACACTGATTTCCAAAATGTCTAGCAACATACTAAATCTCCTTGAGTATATGGCCATCCAGATTACTGTTGTGTATTACATGGGATGGAGTTGAAGATTTTTAGAAAGAAAGGAGCCTTTTATTCCTGTTCTTCTCCTGATGTGTGAAGGATAACCTAAATGCTATTCTAAAACAGCCTTCTTGCTACTGATCTTTATTAGTGTCCTCTCACAACCTGCCTTGAAGTGAAATGGTAACTTGTGAAAAGCAAGTAACACTTTGGAACAAACCAGAGCTGTATTTGCGCCTTAAAAAATTACTATCCAGAACAAGGGAAAGAAATGGCAGGTGCTTTTAGTTATAGAAAAGGACTAAGCCAAGTGCACACTGAGGCAAGAAGAGTTCTGGTGTCAGGGGCAGGCCAGATTGCCAGATGGAGTGTGTAATTGAGATGAAGAAAGGAAAAGTAAAAACCGAAAACTTTTAGGAGTTAAATTAAGAGTGGGATACAGAGAGCAAAGAGAGAATGCTAAAACAGTATAATAATAATGGTAACCTTCAGTAACACAGAAGGGCAGAGTTAGATGCCATTTCCCTCCACTGCAGCGAAGGGCCACTACTGTGACCTTAAATTAATGTTTGATTCCTTTGTGCTGCATTTCTCTGTGCACAAAAATCTCTCTGCAGGACTGTGAGGATAAATAAGCTGAAGACTATAAGGCAGACAGATACTCTAATAACAGGGACAACATAAGTAACTTACATCCACAGGAGAAGGGAAGATGTGGGCTGGAGCAAAAAGAATTGAAATAGGGAACTGCTCCGGCCCTCCTGAAAGTAAGGCGAAGGTAACAATGTTTGTAGCAAAAGTAACAGTGTTTCAAAATAGCAACCAATTAGAAAAGAACTTTGAGCGCATGAATAGTAGACCGTAGTCAATCAGAGAGTGCTTAGTGAGGTTAAGTTCTTGGGGCTTGGGAAGGTGGCTTTTACTCATACTGTTGATAGTTATGCTGTGTATCATTCTTACTGTTGTTAGTCATACTGTGTGTTATTCTTATTATACCTTGTCTTTGCATTGTGTGTAACTAGTACTAGCAAATATGGTAGAGCAAGTTACGTAAGTTATGTTAACTTTTTTTTCTTTCCTTTTGAAACAAAAAGGGGGAAATGTGGGAAACACCATGGAAAGAGTTAACAAGGGAAGCTGGATTTCCTAGCGCATGCACAATCCAGGTGACCAATCACTATGTAAGGTGGCGCGCAGGTGGCACGCGTGATCAGCCTGAGGGGGTATAAATATGCATTAAAACTGCGCAATAAACGTGCAAGCTCCATCACTCATATTGAGTTAGTGCCTTGACTCCAGCCGGTCTCCTGCATCTGGGTCCCTACAGGAAGAGATCCACCAGCAGAGCTTGAAGTGAAATTCAACTTGCAGATCCCTATTTCCAAGCCAAATTTAAAAGTGCCGCTGTGTCAGTTGGGCAATATTGGGATTGAAATATATAAGAAGATAAATTTGGTAAAGCAGTCAGAGGTGGTACAGGACTAAGATACTAACTCTAACATTTTATCTAGGACAGTATTTAAGTTATTAAAAATTTTTCATTTGAGGAAGGAGTTGAAGAAAGAATATTAAAAGCAGCATTGGACTGTATTTCAGAATAATACACTCTTAAATTTTCTAATTAATCCTCATATTAGGTGACACCAAACGCATACACATAGCAAGTTGGATTTTTCTGTATATGACAGAAAAAAATTTATTTCATGAAGCTAACCAAGTTGCTACTTTGAGTGAAAAATGGACAGTGGACACAGATATTAAAGATAGATTCTTCTCACTTTCTTGTTAGAAGCCAGAAGGTCTTTAGTTCATTGTTATGGAAGATCCTGTGAGATGCTTTTGGTGATCAACATATTCACAATCCCTTTTGGACAACATTTATTATTACAAAAAGTATCACAGCATTTGAAGTCAGAAGTAAAATATTCATTACAGGGTTTATGAGGAGAATATGAATCTCTAGTGAATACAGTATATGGAGAAGTGAATTTATATTAAACTGTATAAGGAAGCAGTCTTCTGAATACTTAGCATACTGTTTGGTCTTCTAAGTAAACTTTTTGTGTGACATTTGAAAGTCCAGAGATCAAGCTGACCTCAAATATCTAAACTTTCACTATATCTGTGAATTATGGATTATGCACTAGGCCTTCAGTCAGAAAAGCATTTCAGCATGAATTAAACTAATTATAAATTCTTTGCTGAGCTAAAGTGATAACATAATGCAAAATCCTGTTTTATTGAACAAGATGATAATAACTTTATCAGTTTATTTTCTACATTTTTGAAGAAAGAAGTGCTGATAACCAGTTTTGATACTGAGGTTTTATTTTCAGACTTTTTATAATAGGGCTTATGGCACTCCTTTCATAAATACTTAATTGCTCAGGAATATATCCTCATTAGTGCTTTTTGGAAATCAATAAAATTATGCATCTAAATAATTATGAGAAATTACTTGCTTAAACATATTTGAAGAATGAAGACGTAAATCCAGAAAGGGAGTTAAAATCTGACTGTACAAAAAGAGACTGGCACTCTTTTTAAGTATTACATCTAATTCTATAAAGAATGGCTGTTCCTGAGAGTATTCAATAGAAGAAAAAGAAAAATATTAAGAAGAAATGCAGAAAATAATCTTCAAGAAGATGATGTGTCCCTGACTCTTACAAGAAACACTGACAGTGTCAAAAGAGCTTTTGGATTATTGTAAATTAAGCATAAATTATGTATTTCTTACCAGAAATATTAAGCTTGCAATGGCCACCAGATTGATTTTGTCATCTTCATACACTGTGCATCTAGGTAAAGATTCTGCCTATATTGAATTCAGTAGCAAAATACTAATTGCTAGCATTGGAGCTATTTTGCCCAGGATGAAAAGATGCATCCCCAGACAGACTAAAGTACTTTTTCAAGTATAAGAAAATAGGGAAAATATTTTTAAGACTCACATTAACTGTGTGTAGTTCTGGTGTCCTCAACATAAACAAGACCAGGAGCTGTTGGAGCAAGTCCAGAGGAGGGCCACAAGGATGATAAGCAGCTGAGAGCACCTAGGATGATAAGGTCCTGGAGCACCTCCCATATGAAGACAGGCTGAGAAAGTTCAGGCTGTTCAGTCTGGAGAAGAGAAGGCTGCATGAAGACCTCATAGCAGCCTTCCAGTATCTGAAAGGGGCCTACAAGGATACTGTAGAGGGACTTTTCATCAGGGACTGTAGCGATAGGACAAGGGGGAATGGATTTAAACTAAAACAAGGGAAATTCAGGTATAGAAGGAAGAAGTTCTTTACTGTGAGGCTGGTGAAGCACTGGAACAGGTTGCCCAAAGAGCGGGTAAATGTTCCATTCCTGGAAGTGCTCAAAGCCAGGTTGGACAGAGCTTTGGACAACATGGTCTATAATAAGGTGTCCCTGACCATGGCAGGGGGGTTGGAACTAGATGATTTTAAGGTCCTTTCCAACACTAACCATTCTATGATTTTATGATTAAGGCTATGCAAGATATAGCTAGTATGTCATGAGGAGGTGACCCCATGTTTGGTCCTGCATATACACCCAGCAGCTAGGCTGCTAAAAGGAAAACTCAAGATACAGAGAGCCAAATGTGTTGATGATATGAACTAGCAGCTGGTCTGGAGTCTGCACAGTCATACCTGATAAAATTTGTCCCATGGAGGTTAGCACAGCTGAATGCTGCATGTGCGTGGCTCACAGTTCTCTCTGGTAAACCCACCACAAGAAGCTGGTGTAGCAGCAAAAGCCAATAGAACATGGTGCATATTGGCAGTTTTTCTGAAGTTTCCCAGTCCTTCCTTCTGAATGGGACAATAAAAAATAATCTCATTTAAACAGCAGTATGGATTAGAAACGCAGAAAAGGGCAGAACAGTTTACGCAGTTTTCATTTAGTGTCTCTGAGTTACTGAGTGGTGAGTGAAACAAGAAAACGTAAAAACACAGGGCTAGAAAAAACAGGTAGGCAACTGCACATATGTTACAGAAGAAAATACTGCCCCAGCCGCTACCTGATCATGCATTGAAAGAAAGGACTGTTTAACTTTGCTGTGTTTCTATACAGCACGAGGCATTTATTTTTATAGTAGTGCCTTTATTTTTATTCAGTATGAATTGAGTTAATTTCTATTCTAGTGAGGGAGAAATTTAAAAAGGCTGACAAATGAATGGTTTTAGTGAAAGCATTTGTAAATTCTCTTGCTATGCAAACTTCTTGATTGTAAACATCTCTAGATTTCTGTAATTCTTTCTGGTCAAATGGTAAATACCATAAAATCAGCCTCCCACAGGGTTTTTCTGGCCTTGATTGCTTGTGGTCCCAGAGAGGTCTCAAAAAAGCTAAATGAATAAACAAGTTGACTGAAAATTTTAGACCTCAGGAAAGATTTCAGTGAGATTAACTTAGAAAAGATATTCCGTAGGTGGAAGGTAGGTTGCTATTTTGGCTCTAAAACTTATTAGTGATGGAAAGGACAACTCATGGACTTTTGCAGTCATAAGGCTGGTTCTGAAGTCTTGGAGCTAGCCAGTACTGGGACTTGTAAATACCTTGCATGAGTTTCTGAGGTTTTTAACAAATATCTTTACAACTAAAAATTCCCTTTTAGAAAAGTAATTTTGCGACAGTCCCTCAGTGCATGTTGATATCTACTTCTATGCTTCCAGGATGGTATAAAGCTTCTGAGAAGTGGCCAGAATCTGGATCTGGACTGTTTCTTCGGTTATTTCTGCCCTCTTCTGTAATCCCCAGTTTAGACTCTGCTATGCCAGTTTATATTTTTTCTGCAGAATGGCTAAACATTCTAATTCTAAAAGAAATCTTCACATTCTCAATCAAACTGTGTGCCAGAGAGGTAAGCCATGAAATAATATACCTTTGCACAAAAGCCAAACATATGGCTACCACCTGAGAAGGGAAGCTATGAAACCAAGAGCATGTCCTGCTACTGCAACAAGAGCTTTAAAAAAATTACTGTTGCCTTTTGGCCTGTAAAAATAATGTAAGTTTGAGCAATTCCTCACAGTGGATAGCTGGTCATTTTCCCATGGAAGTTTTATAACTTTCCCCTGCTTATGACTTCAAAGGCCCTGTTTGCTGATCTTCCCAGTGTTTTCATATCCTGTAATTTGTAAAATGAATTGAGATTTCTGTGTTTAATGTGGTTAATAATGCCCTGCCAAACAAAGACAACACCTATACTTCTAGTGCAATATTCATGTTTTCAAAGCAATATGGATGAATATTCACTTCCGGTCAACTTCACTGCTATTAAAGATTACATATTTCATTAACATTTCCCTAAGAAAATGCCCTGTAACCCAAATCTACAAATTTCTAGTACTGAGACTCTAATCCTCTTTGAAAATAGAGGTCGTTCCCTAAATCTTGTAATACTTCACTGAGTATATTTTAACAATTAGATTTTGTTACTGTTATGGCTGATATTTCTTTGTGTGGCAGAAACAGGCAGCATGCATCATAATTCAGGGTAAATTTGCAAACTGTTTGACCAATAGGTCTTTGTCTACCTTTGTTTTCCTGTTTTCACTTTGAATTAAAATTCTAAGGGCTACTGGAAAAAAAAGAAGGAATATTAGAAAGCTGTTTCTAGTATGGCCACACTAAGACAGTCTAAAAGTAGTAGTATTATCAGTAGTAGCAGCAGTATTATAAGCAGAAATACTAATACTAATGCAAATAGTATAATAAACTGCTTTAGTACATGAACTGTTTTTTTGGCAGTAGTCACATAAAAGTCATCAATGGGCACCAGTGGGTGTTAATGAGTAAGAAATGTGATAAAGGTCCTTGGTGGAACAAGAAGAAGAAATTTTGAAAGTTTCAATATAAAAAGTTTTAGTAAAAAGCAGGCACTTTGTTTAATATGATATTTCCTTGAGCTGAAAGCGCAGAAACAGAACCCAAAGCTTTAGGCAATCTATCCTAGGACTTACCTGCTTTTATAGTTAGGCCTTTACTTCTACTCCTGGGCAAAATCTCTCTTGTAACAATTCAACTTATTGCTTTCTGCCTTGCGCTAATGAACATGGAAGACTAATTGCAGACCTCAAGACAGCTATTTGTAGAGGATATATGTGAGCTCCTGCCTTGATGATTTTATACTACTTTTCAGTTCTTTTTACTGCTTAAGTAGCATTCAAGGGTCTTTCCTGCAGCAGGTTGAGTGTATGGAAATATTTCTTTATGGTAATGTATTTGCTTCCCAGTGTATCCAGGGTTTTTAGCCTCTTTAGGTCATTGCCATGAGCAAAGCAGAAAAATAAGGTTTTATTTGAATGTTTATAGCTTCAGAAGAATTTCAATAAATATCTCACCTCAAAACTGCTGAGCCATTCTCCGTTTTTACTGTATAACTGGGCATTTTTTCTCACTTGCTCTGTCTTCCATTTTCTTATTGTAAAGCATTCTTACACAGGTAGTATCTCATTAGGAATTAAAGGAAGTTGTATGTGCATCCTCAGTGGAGAATGAACGTTTTATGTAGAATTCAAAGGAATTCAGTTGACATTTGAAGAAGGCACGTGGGCCTGGCTTAGCATGTATTTCCAGCTCTTGAATGAAGCTTTTTCTAAGGGTAAGTGAGAAAATAACTGTTCTACATGAAGCAAACTGGAGGAAACATGAACAAGCACACACAGAACGCATTACACTAATTAAGTCTTCATGGAATAATAAGCATTTTTTTAACACATTCTTTAAATATTGTATTGATTGGGAAGAGCTAAGATGTAGGGAGAAAGATTGTATCACAATGTTTAATGGTAGTATACAGTTCTGTGCATTTCATTTTTTCAGATTGCCATATTCTTTGTCTCCCCTATTTCTTGCTTCTTCAGTGTTAAAAAAAAATCTGTTCATATTCTGTTCCATCTTGATAGTTAATTGTAACTATGGAAGAAATAAATTCACTTAAAAGACAAGCAGCCAGCAGCACAGGGTTCACATAATTTCCTGACAAACTATACCAAATTACTCAGCTGTACAAAAATGCGCAATTAGTCAGAAGGCTGAAATTAACCCAGTGTAAGTAGAAAGAATAAATAAAATACCTGAATCTTTTGGAAACAAGTCAAATCGAAGACTAGCTTCAACCTATTAGTCTAGATATTGTGCAGAGTTCTTCCAAGCAGACTGGGATAATAAAAAATTTTTTTCCTGTCTGGTTGGCAATATGGACTTTTGGCTTTCTAAAACTCCATCTGAAGCTCATATTACTGGTGATAAGATACATAGAAAATCTATACCTCTTCTTTGAAAAGAAAAATTGGAGATGTTCATTGTACACAATAAAACATCCTGTCAGTACTCAACATCCTTAGCACCCATTTAAATTATTGCAACACTAGGATGACAGTAACATGTCCTATGCTGACAGAAGAACTGTAGCTTTTTCATTTTTAATGGAGAAATTGGGGGAAAGTATTCTCTCTTCTTCAGTACTTAATTAGCTGTGCAAAAATGAGAAACTTGATTTATTCAACTGGTATCCAAAGCCATTAGTTATGGACTAATCCCAAATCACAAGTTTCCACTTGGGACTATAGTTGAATAGTAAATCAAACACACATGACATAAACAAGTGTTCTTCATTACAAAGGCTTTCAAGTACAATTTGCATCATAAACCTAATCTAGCAAGCTGCGCAATCTTGCAGGCTAAGAAAGAGAGTGCGCTGTTTATTTGTTATCCTCATTTTGAATAATATCATTTCTAAAATTATATGAGAAAAGCACAGCAATTTCCTAATGGCTTCTTTTTTTCCCATAGTCTTAGGATGCTGAATTACTCCAAACTGTTTTGTCAGAATTCCAGACCTTAGATCTAGTATTTGTGACAATGATATGAATGCGTGAACTAGCTACTACCATTCGTCCTGTTGTTTTGACTATGTCCTCTGCCTATTGTTTAGTTACACATCTCTAGAGAGCAGAAAATCTTAGACGTTCTTACTGCTTCTGGGAAGTTGCTACAAATATACTTGGGTCATGCTGCCTTGGAGTATCTTCCTCATCTATTATGGAACCAAAATGAAAGGTAGTAAATATAACATTTAACCTGGAAAACGAATCAAAATCCATTTATTAAACAGTCTATAGGTTAAAAATATCAGAGATTCAGTGTTGAAAAGAGGTGGCAAGCTGTCTTAACTTCTCTTTGGCTGTGGAAGGACTATGACAGCGGTTGTATGTTGTCAGCATGCCATCAATTTTATATTTCCTTGCTTTCCAACATTTGTTTGCTTAAGTAGAAATTTCCTCTTGAATGGTCAGGCTTTCCAACATTTAAAAATTGTGAGGTCTGTGGTTTTGTATTTTATCTATGCTGCAATGTCCTTTTAAGACATTTTCCAAAAAAGGTCAGTTTCATATCTGTTAATAATTTTTCTTTCCGTGACTGAGACTAAGAAGCAACATTCCAACACATTGTGAAATATCTGGCTATGTTTATTATTAACAGATCATCTTACAAGATAGTTTTGTTAATAATGTGAGTCACACACCAGTGCATAAGATTTTCTTCTTGAAAAAATTTATTTCCTCTGATGTCTTTTCATCTTTATGTGACCACCTTGCAATTACTGCTAAATTGTGCAGAGGAGCTTGCAGACAGTTTTTCTGTAAAATAAATTTTGCTTAACAATCATATATCAGATTTTGTTAAAACCAAAGAAGAAAACATGTTTTGTGCATATTAGTGATGATGTCATACTTATAGAAAAAATAAGTTGTAGGTACTAAGGAGATCACATGGCATAGGAGAATTACAGATGGCAGAGTGCTTTATTATACTGCCTCATTTATGCAGGATTCTCTTTTGAAACTGGATTTGAGATTATGGTCAGAGAAATTTTTTTTGCTTATTTCTGTAGGTCTTGCTTTCGTCAAATATAGGATCTTCGTAAGCTCTCACCACCTTGCCTGGTCCTATATCTTGAAAAACTTCTGGTCCTAGGACTTTTTCATGATTTTGTTTAAATACTTTTACTAACAGGGTTAGTAGCAATTGAAACAGGAACATCAAACCTCTGCTGGAAAAAAATATCACGTGAAAAAACTGTTAAAATACTGTTTCTAGTGACAACCAGTTAGAAATCAGCACACATGCCAGGTTCTCAAAGAATTACTGAGATTTTTTTTTATCAGCTGAAAATATCCTCACTAGGCTTTGAAATTGTAGCCACCAGCCTTGAACCAGTCTTGTTACTGAATTCCTCAATGATCAGCAAGGACTGTATTCTCACTGCACCCTGGCCTGCTCCTGACAACAGCCACTGTGGAAATAAAAGGAGTACAACCAGTGCATTGCTGCTAGTTTTATCTTTTTATCTTACTGTGTTTCACAACCATATATTTTTCATTATTTGCAAGTTGGAAAACAATATGCTATTTGAAGATGAAGTGCAGTTATTGGACAGCAAACAAAAGCACTTTTTGCCAAGCTTCTTGAGAAAATTCTAAAAGGAGTCTCTTATTATTCTTGCAGACAGTATAAATTAGTCCCAGACTAGCAGTGGCAAGACAAGGGTTACTTAATCTAGCATCTTCAGAAACTTGGATAAAAACACAGGTTTCAAATTGCTACCATTATTTATGGTCGTTTGGATTTCTAGTGTTTTCATAAAGGGTTCAATTTTTTTACTGTAAATACTGTTAAATTCACCTGTACTGGGAAACACTCACAGATGCATGACAGACAGGAATTTCAGTAGGCATTGGTGATATTGCAGGGTAATATTACAGGATTGGAGCCATTGAATCTATGGCCATAACCTAAATATAACGCAAAGAAATTCTGGGTAGAGATTTCTCTTAACACAGTGAAAAGAGAACGAGAATTGCAATAAAAGGAAAACTTCATTGAAGCTTTTTGAAAAAAATAGATTAAAAAATTCCTAATTTGCTGCATGTATGGTAAAGAAACAAGGAGTCCCCTTGTGCCTCAGAGTTTGTGCAGCATACATGAAGTGAGAAATGCTCTGTACTCCAGGCAGTAGAGATCTAAAGCTGTGGATATTCCATCAATTCTGGGTCAGCATTGCAGAAAGCAGTTCCAAATCAGGTTGCCAAGGGCACAAGAGAATGATACCTGGCTAGGTGCCACTCTAATAAGTATAAGAAGTTAAATATAAAATGTGAATTCACTTTTTTGGCCAGTTATTCACTCGCAGCAGAAGATATGGTAAAAGCATTTTTTTGCTCCAGGCATTCTCCTACAACTTTTAATTGTTCGTTTATGTCCATTTTGTGTCAGGAAATTTATTATACTTTAATGATTAATTTACGGTAGTTGCTTATCAGCAGAAGTAGTATTCTGGCAAGAGAAGCCTTGATGGGTCTTCCAGATATGTCAGGTGTTAAAATACTAGCATTGCTTGCACTCCAGCATTTGGCTTCCGTCTATGCACAGCAGGAAGCTACTATTCCAACATTTCTTAAGTCCATAATTCTTTATTAACAATAGAACTAATCTGTACTGATTTTGTGTGCAATCTAACATTCTTCACCTTGGTTTCTCAGAAGATACAAAACTAGACACAGCTTATACATGGATCAAGGTGAGTAATGGGTTCGGCCCATCAAATATGCCGGACATGCTGACAGCGTTTACACAACATAAAGACGATTTAATTTACTTACAGTGGAAGTATTAAAATTGCTATGTTCAAATTTGATATGTCAGTAGGCCTTTGTCTGTGTAGTAACTTTTCTTCAAAGATGACAAAATGCTTCAGAAAATATTAGCCTTAATCACAGAAGTGATAAGAGATTAGAAAATCCTGCATAGGAAATGAAAAGAGGAACTTAGGTTTCTTATCTTGGACCACAAAAAAAAAAAAATCAGGACTGGAAGTTAATGTTTCTCAATGGGAAATTAATGGTTTCAAGATATCTTTTTTCTCTTCTTCTGGCTTTGATTTCATTACTTATATATTCAGAAGTGTTTTGGGTTTTTTTTCCTGATAATAAGTGGCTCTATTTTGCCATGTGTGGTCCAAAATCTGTGTAGAACTTGAACAAATGCATTACTATGTCTTGATCCAGAATAAGACCTAAGAATTCAGTAGATGAATTTCTATTTAGCAGACTTTGGAGGACACCCCAGTGAGGAGACACATTTTCATCCACAGTATGAAAAATATTAGTGCTTTGATACTACTTCTAAAAATAAAAAATCTTTGATATAGATAAAATGTAATAAGATTTTGTATTCAAAAGCAAAATAACAGAGTCTTAAAAGTTTTTCCCCTTCCAATCTTGCTTTCTGTATGCCTGTAGTATCAATGAAAGTTTTACTGTATTGTTTTTCTTAAGTATTCTTCATTCTCTAACAGGAAAATAGACCAAATTTTTCTTTTCCAGAAAACACCTTTAACTAGTGGACATATTACAACTGCCATTTTAGTGAGTCTAGAAGTTGCTTTTGCTGCATAACTGAGGAACCACAGGACATTTAATATGACAGACATAAGAAAAAAATTATTTTTGACTAAAAGTATGAGAGCTGCAGTAGTTTGCTTTTTATACTTTGGTTCTTCTATACATTTTCACAGCAATATCACTTAGCAATAATTTATTTGTATAGTGCTATTGTCAAGTCATGACCAAGACCTTCCCATTGTCCATTTACAAACATAGGGAAAAAGAGACCATTATTGCAAGAGGTTGATGTGACATCTGCTGTCTTATTCCTTATTAAGGTTTAAGTGGACACTTCTGAAGTTAAAACTCACACCTCCACAGAAATGCAACTGATTCATACCTTTATAGAAACAAAGGAGCATAAATTGCCCATTGAAAGATTGTAATAATTTAAGTATAAAGGTTAAAGCTAACTTCAGTTAAATCAATAGTAAAATCCATTTACTTCAGGGTCAGTGGTGAACCACTACAAGTTTCCCATGCAGTAACTCACTGTTAAAACTATTAGTGGAAATAGGAGAGTAGAAAGTATTTGAAACCACAGAAATTTCCAATAAAACCAGAAGAAAAACACTCTCCAAAATTTTATTTCTCATTTCTTTAGGTAGAAAAAAAAAATAAAAAAATTCTAAACATGTTATATAATGCTTTTAATAATATAATACTTATAATAATATATAATACACTATATTTTGCATCTAAATACAGCTAGATTAAAAAATAAAGACTAGAAAAGACAGTTTTTTCAACTAATACTGTACCCAAAGTCCACATAAGTCTCAAATCAAAGGGAAACTCTCAATGTGTAGTACTAAATGAAAGGGTGAAACAGAAGGAAAAGGAAGTGTTATATATATAAAAAAAAAAAAAACCAGCAAGGAATTTGCAATGTAACTAGAAAAAAAAAATTATAGTTAACAGGCAACCTGCCTTTTGCAAATGCCAGAGAATAAAAATGGGAATTATTGTTAAAGGAGTTATATAGAAATGATGGTTAAGAAAAAGTTTGCAAATCTCTATAATGACACTGCTCTCTCACAAAGAAAATGCACTTTGCTGTATGTCAAACATCTGCTTATTCTTTATATTTTCTTTTCAAAATGTATTGTCAGAGAAGGGTGTTCCATGCACTTTGGCAAATCACCCTAGATACTCTTCTGGTTCTGCTTGAAAGTTTCCAGCATTAAGAAGCTGATTTCTTCCTCAATTCCTCATGCTTCTATGAGTTTAGAGTATATTTTGCAGTTGCTGTTGAGAAACTGGAGCTCTTGTGTGAATTTGATTGCTTCACTGGGCTATAGGAAATGTTGTTTGCTTTGTTGTTTGGATTTTTGGTTGGGTTTGTTTGTTTTGGGTTTTTGGTTTTGTGTTTGGTTTTGGTTTTTTTTTTCCCCCTTCATCTTCTATTCATATTTTGTTAAAATAAAAAGCTTAACAAAACCCTTTCTGTGTTGGAAACTGCATTCCGTTCAATATTGTTTGGAGAGAATCAAATCTCTAATTAGTAATGGAGAGTATATATGCAAGGCCTATTTTTCCCTTAGGCAGAACATGCCCTTGATTTGAAGACAGAATAACTGTGAGCAATAGAAAGTAAATTTTAACAAGAAACCTTTACAGTTCCCCCATAAAAAAATCACTGGAATTGAAGTGTTCACAAAATGCTCTCTGTAAGTTGACAACAGCTGAGCTAATGCTACAAATCTGTGCTTTTGCTCCCATAGCAAAGCATATTTCTACTTACAAAATGGTCACACAGACCATCTAACTCCATTTCTCCCTCTTCATTATTAATTTCGTTTACCAGTTGAATTTTTAATACTGATTGACTTTTATTATGAAATTACGTGCAATCACATATAATGGTGAGTTAATAGGCTTTTTAGGAACCAGTGTTATTAATTAGCATTTATTACTCTTTACAATTATATATTTACAAGTACTTCTAAGCACAGTTCTTCAGATTCTGCGTCTCCATAAATGAAAAGGCTTTTCTAGGCTTGTCTCTGAATAGACGTAGCATGCTTAGAATGTATTATGTCTAACAGCATAGATCAGGCTGCTGTGTCTGATGCTGTAAATTACTGATGTGTCATTAAGGCACTGCTGCCACTTCCTATAAACGTGGTCTTCAAGGCCTGTCTGATTGTATATTTGTGTGTAAGAACAGTGGCTAGCACATTGTGGGTGTTGATGGAATACAAATGACTGTAATTCTATTGTACGTAGCACCTCTTTTGCTCAGCAACCTGAAATGTTGCATTTATCATTATGATTAAGAGTACAGATGTTCTCCATAGAGAATATTACGTAGTGGGAAGCCATACTGAGATAGTCTAGCAGCTATCTAACGTCTTGTTGTCAGCTGATCATAAAGGACTTTCCAGGGTTATAAATATCATGACTCATTGAGCAGATGGGGAAATTGAGGCAAAGAAAGATAAAGTGTCTTGCTTGTTTGGCTTGTTTGGCTAGTGTTGGAAGCTGCCGGAGAGAAAGCTAGAAATTCTTTCAATGAAGATTTGTTTTAATTTAGGTATTTTAAATGTTTGTATACTTGCTTCAGCAATAGCTTTTATTAGGTAATCCTTATTAACAAGCTGTATTAAATTTGCTGATATTTTTGGGTGCAAATTATAGAACATGTTTTTTTAAATGTATTGTAAATATGTTTTCCTTAAGCATATACACATAGGGCGCAAATTTGTCTTTTTCCTTGTCCAAATCTTATTGATTAATTCAGAAAGCAAAATTAAGTACAGACGTCTCATATTCCTAAAATAATTTTAATTTGAGGCATTTTCAGAATTTAGAAGTACAGAACAGAACAAATATGTTCTCCTATGTTCTTTACTAGTTTTCCCAAATGCATATTATCATTTTTTTTTTCTTTTTACTTAGAAATTCCCTATAGCTGCCATTCTACCTGTAACGTAACTTTGCTATCCGTTTTGCTGCCTCCAGGTCAGCAGAGATATTAAATACAAACCTATGCCTCAATGACTATAGGTGCTTTAAATACATTCTTATCTTAACACATATGTGTAGTTAGTTTAATTTAAAAACAACCTTGAACTTACAACAGCATGTTTAATAGAATATATGATGGTGCTGCTGGTTTGGGTGTTACACGTAGATTAGTTTTCTGCCCTGGAAACAATAATCTCATACCTACTTTCTTCTTTGAAATTCTTTCTTTAAACATGTTCCAGCAGTGAAACTATATTTTTATCATCCTTGAAGACTAAAGTTGTGTCTGTGAATACCCTTACAAATTATTTCTAAGGAATTACCGTGTCTATAGTCTGTTGGTTTCAGACATGAGGAATTCATATTTGTGGTATCATTAATGCATAGCCATTTAATATAAATGAAAATAGTAGTGTTTTGTTTCTACTTTTGTTATGGTTTGTATGTTCCATTTTCTATGCACCTTCCTTATTTTAACTTTATCTTTTCTTTTGAACTATTTTTGTGCTTCTGTATTTTGTTTTCCTCACAAGTAATATTTTCATTAAATATGAATTTTAAGACATCATCAAATGGTCTGCTGCTTTACTCTTAGAATAAAATAATACAAAAGATTATCTTAAGTACTCCTGTCTGTATTTTGCACGATGACAGCAAATGATGTTGGATGATAGGTGGGAGAGACAAGGAAAAGAATTTGTTTCATATTTTGTCTTTTGCTTTGAAAAATGGTCTGTTTCAAATCATCAGGTCTCTTAAAAATATGTTACATTGACTGGGTTATCACTGATGTCCTCATCCAAAGCCCATTTGAAACCTGTAGGAATCTGTCCAGCAACATTAACGGTTATTTATTAAACCTTGAGTAGAGTGTTTTGCAGTACTATTTCCACCTGGTATTCTGAAAATATTTTTCTTGTTAAACTCCCCACTAACTGTTTCTTTCTTTGGAAAAAGCATGCAATTGACATGTTCAAGATAGCTATTTGAATTACACTTTGTGTGGTTAAAGGCTACAGAGAAACAGGTCTGTTTTTGTCATTCAGGATTTTCTATTGCTGCGCAAGCTGAGCATGTCCATGAGCCACCATGTCTTCTTTCATCCACCATTTTCAGTTCAGAAAAAAAGAGCTTGAACTTAACAGCAACCTCCAAGCTGTGAATATATTCAAACGTTATCTGCATGCACGTGTAAGAGAACACACAAACATGCAAGTATATACCACTGTTTGGAGTCACATTTGTATTAGGGTTCAAGTTGATGTAGTTTGAAATAATTGCAAGCATAAAAATGGAGCCTTGCCAGTCATCACTGTGATGAACTGCTGGAGCATTTGATGAATTAGAAGCTCATGTGTTAGCATTTGGTCAGTTCATCATATAACTGACTAAATTTTCTTTTCTGTGAGCACTAATCTCCGAGGAGAATTAACACTTCAAGGAAAGTTTTACTTCTTTACTCAAAATCCACAATTTTTACCACAGTGTGATACTTGCCGATGGCTGAGAGTCATACACAATTGTATTCATTTGGATACATGAAATCCTTACTTTCGAGTCAAAAAGCCAAAAAACTTTGGTATACTAGCAGAAAAAAAAAAAAAGATATTTTTGTTTTTGAGGCTGAGGTGGGGAAAACAACAGATGATAATCTTCCCTACTTGAACCAGATTGCATTTAATTTCTAAAAAGGTCCAAGACACTGGGTATTTTAAATAATAACATTAATAGGGACAAGAAATCTAGTTTGGTGCAATTTGGGAAATCTTTTATGTCACAAAAATGTTTATTATTCTTCTATTGGCCTCACTCTGATGAAAGGATGTGGCTTTGCAGGCCAAAAGATATATTAAACAATTCTTATATTTTTTAAAGACTCTCTCAAACAGTCTAAGATAGCTTTTTTGCAGCACATGGTACATTCTATAGCCTTACTGGTGAGCTGTGAAAAGAAAATTGTGAGCAGAATGTGATCTTTCTGACATATATTTTTAAAATTAAATGAGTGCATCATCGTGTTAGATATCCTGCGCATCAAATGTCATGTTGGCATTGGAACAATCATGGCACCAAAAGTGCCAAAGACTTATGCTAGCTGTGCTTGCCCTTGTCCATGAGTCCTGCCTCTTAAGGTTCCTTAGTAGGAGTAGGAGTAAAGACTCCTGCTCTGCTCTCTTCCTTGTAAATGCAATTGCCCACAGTCTCTTGCTGAGGACCAAATCCACAGTTGAGTCAAAACACCTTATTTTACATTTTTTATGGTTTGGATTTCAAAGTATCATCTGTTTTCCCATTACTAAGAATAGCATTATTTTTGCCAGCAGTATGACCACAGTGGCTTTTACACTAATTCCTGTTTTAAGCCTAATTGCTGTTTAAGCACTTTGCTGCTGCTGTTTAATAGTTGCAGATCCTTGCTTTCTGAAATGTTCCAGGAGCACAACAGGCCATATCTCTAAATAAAAGACATAAAAAGGATGCTGCATAAGTCATGTATAGCAGAGTGCTTTGTGTAACTTCCTAATTTTTTATGGTATAAAGCAACTCTATATGGAGTGTATGTCTAAATCTAAAGTATTGTAACTTAAATAAAAAAAAAACAACAGCTTCTGAGAGGACAAAACAGTCAAACAATTCATGTCCCAAAATAACTGACTCAGAAACAACTCCAAAACCACCAATATAGCAACATCTGGAGAGCTGTGAAGAGCCAGATGCTGCTGCAAAAATATCTTCCACAGTTTGACATTTGGTGCTGTAGCTGATGTCCAAAATACAGTTGTAAATATAATGGAACATATAACTCCCTTACCACTACTCCTTTTTTAATAGAGAAAACCACTATACAGCATGATTCAAGACTTCCAAGTAGTTTGGGGGGTGGGGAAAAGACAAAAAAAGTAAGGATCTGTAAACAGATTAATGCAATAATAATTGAAGTACCTTGCTGTGTACTGGAGCTCCTAGTCATTTTCATATAGATGAACTCCTATAGAAACTCTAGATCTGACCTAAGGACCTTGAATTAATTCCCATGTTTTCTCTAAAATGTCTCATGCCAGTATTTCAAAAAACTTTTGTCAAATTTCAGAATACCTTGAAAATGTGTATAGTTTATTGCTATATATTTCTCAGATTTAGAAGTTAGTTTTTTGTGAAAGCTAATGATTAAAGCAGACTTTTCTCTTACCTACGACTATATCACTGGTGATCACTTTAATTTAAATAGTCTTACTGCTTTCACTGTGTCCCCTTGGACCTTCTCCAGAATGAGACTGATGATGTGTGCTCTCTGTTCTACTTCAGTTTTACCCATCCGGCTTGTTTTCTTCACTTTATATGAATTCTGCTGATAGCAACAGGCTGAAGATCACCAAAACCACTTACTAAGCAGAGAAGAAAAGGAGACTGATCTTGATCATATATTGTAAGGAGTGGTTTACGTAGAAGAGACTCAAAGTAGGATGAGAAAAAGCAGAATAGGGTGAGTAGGATGAGGTAAGCAAGTTAATAGCTGATGTTTGTTAATTAAAAATAATGAGTATGCATACAAGAAGGTACAGCCAATCTTTCTTGAACTCATTTGAACTAATAGTCTGAATTCTTACAGTAGACACATCAGGAAAGCACATTGGCACATTCTTAACTTTCCATTAATGCCTTGTTTCTTTAAACTATTTTAGCCTTGAATACATGCTTTACTTATTCTGAGTGGTTTCCTGAATAGTCTGAGACCACTTTTTAGTTTAGGAAAAGAACTATGGCAACTTACTGTATTTCTAGGTAGCAATAGTTGAATACATTTTACTGTGACTGAGGCTTACTAGGTCAAGTTTGCCTTATTATTACTTTGTATTTTCCCCATCTGTTAGCAGCCACCTGTCGTATCCCATGCCGGTTCCTGATTAGGGCCTCTCTACACTGCTGCAATAAAAAATTAAATAGCAATCAAAATAATAACAATGGGGTTTTCAGGATGCAATGAATAAGTGCATCTCTCCTGCATTCATTTTGTGAGGAAAACAAAACAAACCCACAGATTTAAGAGAATTCATGTACAAGATGTGTTTGCTGGCTTATATATTTATTCCTCAGATATGATTGCACTTGGTGAAAACAATACTAGCATCTTAAAAACTGGCTAATGATCCTTGGTTTTCCACTTGAGATTCTTTAGAGAGGGACCTGAACGTGGTCCGGAAAAGAAGAAAAAAGACCTTATAAAAACCAGTTCTTGAATTCACTAGCCATTTTTGGATAATATTGGCCAAAGGAAATACTCAAAGTAACAATACATCTTAAGTAAATGGTTTGGATTTAGTAAAATCCAAATGTTTTTACTGGTGAAATGAAAAACAAGATGTTTTCAGGCATCCTGGGACACTGAGATATGATTTAAAAAAGCTGAACTGACCTCATAAACCCAGCATATGTGGTTGCTTTAATCCAGGAATGAAGTTGAAGAAATGACTCGTCTCTGAACCCTCTACAATATTCTGTGACTTAAATGCATAGTTGAGATAGAAGCTTCCCAAAAAAATCTCAGAAAAAAACGCAGCAGTGCCAAGAACAGCACCCCATCTCCTGTCTGAACCACAGAACCACATTAAAAGTTTCATTTTGTTTGTTTGCTCCCTTATATTTTGGCATTTTCCTTCTTTTTTTAGAATTAAATTGGTTTATCATTTGACCACAAATGAATTTCTGTTTTATTTTTCCTGTTTTCTTATGACTGAAGTAAATATGCTAAAATATAAAAGAACCACAATGAATGCTTTTATAAGTAACTGTAAATGCACTCTGTGATTCTTTCCTGATCTATAATTTAGAAAACTCCAAGTGGTAGTAAAGGAAGAGTGTGCCTAAGCTGAAAATATGATGGGAATTGGATCACCTCAAGTTCACTTAGTACAATGGTCAGCATGGCTAACCTGTAGTTGGAAACAGTGGTAACTGAGGCTGCTGTTACAAGAACAGGCAGAATAGTTCAAGGCCCAGACAAAAGGGATTTTTGGCTTGTTTGGTATAGACTCAATTTTAGAATTAGAAGATTCCATAGTGGTCACTTGAGGGGCATGAATCATTCTGTTTCAACTGATGTTCAGCAGTCATCCAGTCGGGTACAGGTCAGCTTCCCTGAGATTCAATGCTCCACATGTGCTCTAGGTATTTGTCCCCATCTGGCAGCTTTCATAATTCTTTGTATATTCCCTTTGCATACCCTTGTACAAAAAACTCCCTGTAAACAAAATCCACAAAGTAATTCCATATGCACTGACTCAGGGTGTGGTCTGGAAAAGTGATTTTTTTGGTAAGATGGAAGCTCCAACCATGGCAGCTGATCACAAGTATCTGGCCAAGTCTTCCTTTCCCAGTTGCACTGGAGGTCTTCGCTCATATAGGCAGAATGCTAAATATATGCAGATTACTTCCTAGTCTCTGCATCTACAAACTACATTTTGATTTGCCAACAAAACTATTGCTCCAAGCAACAAACACTTTGTCATCCCAAGCAGATTTTATGAAAGCAGTATGATTAAAGTCCTCATTCCATCTTAATATGGAGACAAAAACATAGATTTTGCTGTTGAGAATGATGTCATAATACTAATATTTTAGGAGAAAGCCAGGACTCTAGTTCATCATCCTATTTCCCCATTACTCACATGCAGTGCATATAGCATCATCATACTTATCATTTATTCCCATGTGTCTACAAGAGAGCTACTGCATGGAAAAGTTACTGCTCCCTTATATATTCCTGCCAGACTGTATAATCCCAGGCACTTATCTCCATATCATTTTGGAAAGTTATGTTCAAATGGGTAAATATGACCCATCTCGTACATCAGCTCTACTTGTCTTATCATGTTTTCTACTATCTTACTGTATCAAGAAACAAACTGCAATAAAAGTTACATAGAATGGGTGAACCTGAGAAGTTTAAGCAGTGTTTCTTTTTTCTGCATAGTCATCTGCAAATTAGAGCAGTCATGCAAAATTTATTTCAACTTAGAGAAACTTATTTGGCTTGAAAACTAGGCTGGCAATACTGTGGGAACCAATACATTTTGTGGTATTTCTGACAAAGTCCCTGCCAAAACCTTGTAGTTCATGAAAATTGACAAAACCAACCAAAAATCTTGAACTTAAGGAAAGGTTCAAATTATTTCTTATTATATCCAGATGGGATTACTATTCCCCAGTCACCATCAGTGGACAATAATACTACAGAGTAGTGAGATGAGCATAAAGAAAAATCCTTGCATTTGGGGAGGCAGATTTTAAGTTCCTCACTAAGGATCAGATGAGTTTCATAGAAGAACACTGTAAAACTCGTTCTTCCAACAGGGCCCTGGGTCTCTGTTAAGAATGTTAGAAGTCAGACTGGGCTATGAGGTCCTGAGTGCCCATCCCCATGCAATCAATACAGACCATGAAGCCTCTTTCTTGAAAGATGTTCCAACTACCTGCTATTCATCCCTGTAGTAGGATCCTGTATTTGTCTGTGACCAGGTGTTTTCATTTTTCCCCTTCTGGTGCCTTCTTGAACTTGTTGGTTTATTTGCCCACCAAGATATTAAAAAATATTCATTCTGTGAGTGGCATGAAAATAATCAACAAGATCAGTTATTTGAGCAAGATCTCATCACACAGATTTGTGAATCAAATTTCTTAGACATCAGTTTTGCTAATCAGTGAAAAATTCTGTGTTCAGTCAAACAGTAGACAATATATTGTAACTAGGTAGCAAAGGGAGCAGTTTGACACTTTTTGATAACCTGAGGCTAATATATGACAATGATTTTGCAAATGGTTATGACTTAGCTTGTATCTTTGACAAAAGAAAGACTCAATGACAAGCAGATTATGTTTGTGAAGAACGTTACTAGCAATTAATATTGAATTTGAAGTTCTAAACCACTCCTATACACTTAAAGCTAGGACAATACAGCAATTAATAATACAATATTGAGGAAGAAATGAAAAAAAAAAAAATATTTCCAGGAAGCTGACTTCTAAGGAATCGAATGAGAAAAGACACAGGAACAAGTGAGAAGGAGTAGAAGTTACAGCAGGTAAAATACAAAGCTATGCAAACTGTTTGAAATAAAAATCCAGAAAAAATACACAGACATACCTTGGCAATATTTTAGTATTCTATAGGAGTACTAGGAGATAATGAAAGTATGTGTAGGATGGCATGCTCAAGGGATGTGAGGACACTGTTAAAAAACAGCTTTTTTTTTTTATATCAGCACTCACTAAAAAGGCAATGAGCTGTTAACTGATCTTTGAGCAAATTTTTTGCCATTATTTAGAGTAAGGCTTTGTCAGAGATGAGGAGATTGTATGGGATGGTATGTAAAATGCAAAACATTAACAATTACCTCTAAGAAATTAAAGCAGATCAAAATCAAACTGAGCTAATTATCAGACTACTTAACAGTGAATATAGCAATTCCTTACAGATGACTGACAGATGAAATCGAAAAGTGATAAGCCATAATTACTCCTTGCTGCTTTTCTTAGATTTAGCTCTTGCTCCTATTAGACTAAAATTATTACCAAATGTCATAAAACAGTTACAGTTGTTTTATTAAATACGCTGATGCTTCAGGGATGATGAGAATAGGCTGACTCTGAATACTTTCTGCCTGATTTTGCATAATGAAAGTCAGCAGGGCTGTGTATCCCAGATTGTCATACATGTGTTGTCAGAGCTGCTGTGTGGTTTGACTGTCTCCTGACTAAGAATCCCTTCAGATAATAGTTTTCAGTCACCTTTTTTATCTGATCACATTCATTACATACCTCCAAAGTGACAGCAAGCAATAAGGATGTTGAGGGTAAAGTAGTGTCTCCAGATGGTAAGATTAGGGCTCATTTAACAGCTCATAGAGGGCTCAACCATCAGACGACTGGAACTGTAGAAACTAAACTATCATATTCACGTTAATGCAATCAATGGAAAGCAAAACCCAACCCACAAACAACAAATTCTGGAAAAATGAAAGGTATTGAATACCTGTAACAGGCAATTCATTTACCAGAGTTCAGCCATTCTTTGTCTCTATTTTTATTCCAAGATAAATGACACATCAGGAAGAGTTGCTAGGAAGAATTATAGAATACCAGGTTGGACCTCAAGGATCTTCTGGTCCAACCTTAAAGCCTGGACATCACACAGCTTTTGGTACTACTTCACTACATTCTTGGGAATTTTTGTGCCACATAATCTTGTCAGTGCTTGAAATTTATAGTGAGTGACTTTACTACTACACATTAATAGAAACATGATATAACAAATGATATTGATAAAACAACCTGCAGTGAGTTACTGCAATAAGTCATCAGGACTCTTTGATACCCATCTGATAGTCCTGAGCCTTGCTATGCTCTCAAAATACTCTTATCAAGTACGGTGCTGTTGAGAATCCCCCTTCATTGTATGAACCTCTGAAAAATTACACTAAGATGAATAACATTCACTGACAAGTTTTGCTTCATAACAAGGTAATTGCTGAGGAAAAATTATTCTTCAGAAGAAAATTTACAGAACACCAAGACGTGTAAAAACTACAAAGAAAAACTATTTCTGTATAACGAGCTCTTTTCAGAGAATAAAATATACAATGGGTAATTAGACTAAGTAGTTACAGTGGGTTAAGGTGCTTTAAATCCTTTCATAAATATTACTTAAGCTGTGTTTCTAGCTCATTTTCACAAAAGAAGGAGAGATAAACTGTAGCTATCCACTAGAAACATTAGCACGCATGAAAAATGTGGCTATAAATCACTAATTTTCAATGAAAAAGTTATAAGGCCACAAACTGGGCAGTATTAGGGACATTAGGTGTATATATGTAAGAAATAGAGATTTGCATATATGCAAGAAATTGAGATTACGAGGTAGTAAAAGTCATTGCTGAGATGAAATACTTGAGGCAAGAAAATTGAAAAATTCAGATAACTTTGCTAAATGAAATAGCAGAACTGAGGAAGATGAAATTAATGTAATTAGTGTTCACTGGAAGGAATCGCTGAGCTGCTTTAACATTGATAAAACCTAAAATAAATTGAATTTGATTTAAAATGAAATTAGTGAAGAAAAATATATATTTACAGACAGCTCAGTAAGATATTCTCCTGACAAACTGATTCAGTGCCCCACCCAAAAAAAAGAAAAAAAAAAAGGAAAAGAAGGAGGAAACAGGGGAAAAAATCACAAAATCGTGGGAAATTCAAAAATATCGAATTTAAGTTATTCCCAAAAGATAACTAGGAAAGAACAGCAAACATGTTATTTAAACACATTAGATTTGTTGAAAGAATCCCATGTGAGGAAAGGTTTATCAAGAATAATACTTAACAGTAATAAAATGGAGTTATTACTAATAACTATCTATGGAAAGATCTATTGCATGTTCTACTTTACTTTGTATCTTCCTTCCCAAGGAAGAAAATGTCTAATAAAATAAAAATTGCAAATATTTTTGTCTAAATAATATCATTAACAGCATTTTCCTGTTGTATTTTATCTGTGACGGTAAATTTTACATTATTTTTTGAGACAAATTGCTTAGAATTACAAGATTCTTTTTTGGAGGGTATTCATTATAAATATTTTTATAAATACATTGAGTATCAGTTCAGGTGTTTGGGTCATAAATAGAGTGATAACTCTCTTAGACTGTCAAATTTGCCACTAAAGTACTGTATAAATCTATATTATCAGATGACTATTTTTCTAGGATAGTATTTATATTCCTTCAAGGAAGAAGTGGAAGAACATGTAGCCAATTAAAGGTGTCTTCAAGGATGAGATCAGGGAGATTTTGTACCTGCTACATTTAATGCAATTGAAGCTATTGCTCTTTCTGTGCCAAATCCTTTTAAACATGGATTAGTTTCAGAATAAATGGAATTAGTTCTTTTCAAAAGCATTCAGATTCAACTTATATGCTTGACTCAGAACTATTTGTTCAGTAACAATTAGAAAGCTCCATTTAGTTTTTAATCAAAACAATAAAAAATATATGTGGGTATAGATTTGATTTTAAAATTATAAATACCTTCCAGGCTTGTCTAAACCTCTGTGTTCGCATTACCCATTTCTGAATGCCAAGTTGATAATGGATCTGTTTTGTTGCAAACATTTCAGAGAATTTACATAGTCATAATGAAAAGCTTTTCAGGTTTCCAACCGCAGAAATTATGTTTTTCAACTGTCATTGTCTAGCTTTAGGATTGTACAATGCCTGATCACGTTTGAATGCATGAAGAAACATCCCAACAGTAACAAATCTTAGAAGGATCTGACTGTTACTGCTCCTGTGAATTCCTGATAAGACACATGAAAAGGCAACACATCCTCCTCTGAGCAGCACAGTGTTATTTCCGCCATTGCAACCTCCAGCCTGCCCAGCAACTAAACAGCAATATTGGATCATGACTACAGCTTCTGCCTGCCTGGCATATTTGGCTACCTCTTATCCATGTACCTGTGAAATGAATATGAAGTCTTGTTCTACCTAGGTAACTAGGGAAAAAGGTTTGTTCTACTTCAGTGACTGAGATGCCAAGATCCAGTGCTTGGTTAACACAGATATATGAATGCAGGTATATTTCTTATAGCTGAATTTAAAACATTGTGTTGAAAAAAACTCCCAATAAACAAACAAAAATCCCCACCAAAAAAAACCCCAAAAAACCAAAAATGAAATGAAGCCAAAATCAAATCAAACCAAACCAAACCAAACCAAAAAACCCCCAAACCCATCACTCCTCCACAAACAAATGCTAAAATTCACAAAAAAAAAAAAACACCAGCAGGTTTGGGGTAAAAAATTTTAAAAGACAAATTGCATGGGTCCTTATTTTCTAGTTCAAACATTTATTTATTCCATTCTTTTTATAAATTTGCTTTTTCCTTTTCCTTTTTTGCATTTTCTTTTTCTTTTATCTTCCTTTTTCTCTCGCCTTTTTTTTAGCTCTTGGTTTGTAAATTCATTTTAATTTTTTCTTTTTTAATTTTTGTTTCTTTTTTTAATGTGTATTTTTTCTTCTCACTTCTTTCTACTTTCAACTTTCTTCTTTGCTTTTTTAATTTACTTTTTTCTGCAACTGATTTTCAATCAGGAATTTATATTTTACCATTATGCTAGGATAATCCATTATAATATTCCTGTATTATATTTTATTTTTTGCTATAAATACAAAAATCATTAATATGTCACTATGAATCAGTCCATGTTCAGAAAGACTGGACTGAAAATTGCTACAACATTTGTCAAGATCACACTTTCAATAAGGATAGCATGGGAATGGTTAGATTATAGCTATATTATATGTATTGTAGACTACCAAATAAGAATATAGACGTGCTTGCTTCATGTTTTAAGTTTTGTAAACCACTTTGTTGGCCTTCCTGACCAAAATCTGGTTTATTCATTTGTCATTCTCTAATTTGATTTTTCTTATAAACAGGAATATTTAGTTTTGCCAAACTTTGTTCGAAATTCATAATTAACTGTCTTTAAAATAAATTTGTTTTGAATGAATTTCAACAGATGTGGCTTTCATTATTATTATCTTTAGATTCTGTTTACACTACAGCAAGTCATAAATGAATGAAATAATTACTATAAAATAACTTTGCCAGGTGTGACTAAGGAAACAAATGATGTCGCATATTAGCATTTTGAAGTTTAAAAAAAAAAAAAAAAAAGAAATCTTTATTTTGAATTAACTTCTTTGTTGATCATTGTAATTACACAAATTGGTATGGCAGTCCAAAAAGTAACCATATCTTGTGTGGTGCTTGAGATAAGTTTTTTGTAGGAATAATAGCACAACCATTACAGTTATGGCAGAACAAAGTTGAATACAGCGTGCAAACCCCAGTAGGGCAAATACAGGGCTTGATAACTATACTTTCACAATTATTGATCAAGACAGGTGAAAGTCAGCACCTATGTTTCAGCAACACTCATGTTGTTGACCACACAGATGTATCCTAGAAAAGAAAATCAAATATTAACACTGTCAGTGAGAATGAATGTCTGCCTTTCAGAAGTTTTCTTAACTGCAGCATCACCAATAGCCGCTGAGGATTTAATCCTTTACATCAGTGGTCACCAAATCCTCTGACTTTTGTTGCACATACAGGAAATTAAAAAGATAAAACTGAAGCTAATAAGGAGAGCAATATATGACCACCTTCTATAAACAATATGCTTACTACTGTCATTTACTAACCAACAACAGCAGGTAAGAATTATTTTGATGAAACCTAGGCTTCAGGGATTTAAGGTGCTTTCCAAGTAAAGTAAAATACATGGGAAAATGCTTTAAGAGGATAAAAATTGTGAGGAATTGACTGAGCACAGCAAAAATCATCCAAACAAGGATTAAAGCACATCTTAGCACTATCTTTGGAAGTTTGTTGTTTTGGGGTTTTGGTATTTTCCTACAAAAGAAATCTAGCCATATAAAGTCAGAATAAATGAACAGTTCAGTAGCCCATATAAAACACTGTATGTGGACGTTGTCTGATCTATATGTTTGAGTTATACTTAGCAAAAAGGATGTTCATCAAATTCAAAAACTTTGTGGTTAACACAGGAGATGAGCTATATTTCCTTTGTTGCTGAAAATTCAAGCTCAGGTTATTTGTCATTCCTAGGATTAAACTTTTCCTTTCTATTTCTAGCAGTATAATTGCCAAGAAATAGTATTACTTCACATTAGTGTTACAAAAATATTTACTAATATTTTTCAAGATTTTTTTAGAATAAACTAGATAAGTCAGGTGTGTCTTTATTGCTGTTACCTTTAGGTAGCATTCAGCCTTGGCTCTATTTCTGAGTAGCTGTTACTACATAATTTACATTTGCACCCACAGGAATTAGGTAGCAACATTCCAAGAGCCCGGAAAAATAGCTTCCAGTGAAGATGACAATGTACTTCAATTGCTGCTGATTTCCAACAAAACCAGAGAAACACTGGCAATAAACTATGAAGTTTGTGTCCATGATTCAGTTAACTATCCAGCCAAGTTAAAATCCATATTTTTATTTGACCTTCTCTGATTTGTCTGTAAAAAATCGCTTAATAATTCTCACCTCACCTAAAGTCTCTTTATTTGGTTCATTGTCCTATGAAAAATAGTAATGAATAGGCTACTTACCTTTTCTTGCACAGCCCAAATGAGAAGAATAAATTTGTTTTATTTAAATATGTTTTATTTTTATAGTGATTTGATCGCTGAACCTTTTTATATGATATAACGATCTATTCTAAATTAAATTGCTATATTTACAAAGCTGTGAGATCATTGTCATCACTCAATACATCATGACTTTGAAAGATGATGAAAGCCTACATTTTACTCCTCTACAGTGACTCCATTCAGAAAAGTAAGTTCTCATGCATTTTGATAAGTGACTTGTATTTTCCATTTGCAACTGACAAAAAAGACTTTCACCAATGGCAGTATTTTAAGTGTCTATAAGAAAACCAGTAAAGAGGATGCAAAGAACATTTCAAATATTTTGAATGTGTCTACCAGTTCTCCTCACTTCTAAATGTCAGAGCCAACTATTTCATCAGTTACATTGATAGCAGGACCTTTGCCTGAAGAGTACCTGACTTTATCTCAGTCCGAGATTGCTGAATTATGGCTAGAGACTAGAAAAAGAAACTTGGAGAAACTGTAGCAAAACCAGTTCCTGTTGGCATCTCCTACAGAGCAACAAGATCATGGTCAGTTCTATTAAAGTAATTATTGGACCACAACTAAAATAAAATCATTAATTAGCAATGTCTTCTTTTTTTTTTTTTTTATTTTTATTATCAAAGCTTTAAAGGATTATATTCTCACTGGAAATCTGGTTAGTTTTTTTTCTCTAAATCTACTTTTTATTTCAAAACCCAAAATCCTCCAAAGGAACTTTTCCCTTGAAAATCTCTTTCAGGCCTTTATACTGCTTCTGGGTGTACAGCTCCTTGGAATGACTTGGAAAGGTATTATATTTCTATTTAGTATATTGTAAATGAAAGGTCAGTTCTCACACAGTAAATAGGGCACATGCCAAATGTGAAACTTACCTGACATGTAAAATAGATCCAGCATATCTTGATACTCTAGGCAAATAAGTATCCTTGCCTTGCCTGTATTATGCATGCAAATGAACGGAAATTATAGACAAATAGATAATCTCTTTAAGTCCAGACAAAATTTGTGGCTTGAAATAGGACATGTTCAGAAAACCCCTATGTAGTGCAGACCTGTGTATGTATGTTTGTATAGCATAAAAAAGCCTGGAAAGCATAGCTCTTTGGGAAGATTCTCACATTACACTGTTAGAAAGTTATTTAGAAACAGGGAGGGAGTAAAAGCTCAAAATTGGAAGGGAAATACTGTATCATTTACTGTGCAGCATGACAAATAGATACTAAAAATGGACAGTATCAAAACATTACAGAAATGAAAACAGCAATAATAAAATGATTTTTAAACAAATTTTAACTTGTTCATGAGCATATTTTTCCAATTTTGAGGTAACTGCAATTAAAGAAGAGGTTAATACAACACGGAAATTATCCTTACACTTTGAAGTACTTGACTAGACTTTGAGTGAACAGATCTATTAAAGACAAAAAGGAATAGAAAATAGCATAACGAAATAATCTGCTATCATGGGTTTATCATCATTTTATCACTACATCAATAAAACATGATGAAATTAGCAAGTATCATATTATTCTACTTCAGTTAGGCTATAAACAGGAAAATTATCTGAAATAGTTCATAAATACTAGTGTGAAAGTAAAATTCAGTATTTAATGGAAAACATGCAATGCAAAGAAGAGGTAAAAAAGAAAAAATCTTTGGACTCCTTTGTTAAGGGGAATATTATCCACACTTTCAAACTCTTTCAGATCCACCAGGTGTTAATTTATCGCTGTAATTTTATCTCAGGCTAGTAGACTTGAAGTTGCTTAAATTACAAGGACTGAAACCACAGGTGAGAGAAATACAGATTACAAAATTTTCAGTTCAAGCTATTTTAGGTATTTTGTGCATTGCTGGAGTATTAACTTTTGTGTGGAAACATGTTAGTTTATGACTTCTCTTGATACGGTTAGATACAGCACTAACAAAATCTGCAGCCTGTAAACTCCCCCAAATATACTGAGACAAGTTACAATTATGTTTCCTTCTCTCTGAGCCTGTGGTTTTCTCCATGTCTTGGAAAACAGTGTTTCTAAATCTATATTTTCTGTATGCCTGTGTGCAAATTTTGAAACAGACACCCATGCTGCTGCATTTGAGAGGACTTCTCAGTTGGAGGTCATACATGCTCTGTACCTACATTTCTGTGTGGGCATGTCTTTCCCTGCATATCACACACCATTTATTGAAAAATACTGTCATTAAATTTTCATTTTATTCCAGTCAACCATGAGCTGAATCAAATGAGGCTGCTCTGACATAGCACTGAATAAAATTGTAACTCCCAGTGGTGTGATCCTTCTTTCTCATTTGCACTAGTTTAGATTATTATAGCATCTTACATCTCTTAAAGTAAAAATACGTTTTGTCTCTATTAGAGCAGTGTCATTTGAAAAGTGACCAAAGTAGAAACACAGTTACAGGAAGAGTCAAAGATACTTCTACTGCTTTATACCAATAAAGGTAAATATCTATTAAATTCTGTTTGCATCAAGTTTAAAGAAATTTCACAAACTTTAAGTTATTTGCAACATAGGTCACTCTAACATGTAGCAATAAAAGACAATTTTAAAATGCTAATCTTTATTTAACTTTCAGTTTTTCAAACCATCAGTATTCACTGTTCTAGTTCTTAGTTTCCTTTTTATTCATCTGAGACTGTTTGTTTGATAAGTAATATTTATTGATGGAATTAGGACCAATCTTGATATCCCAAGAATCTATCAAATGTATATGAACACTCCCAGTGGAAAATAATAAAAATTTCTGCAGCCTTTAGTTATTGCACATGAATAGGTCACTTCAGAACATCACGTGTGTGACTTCCCAATGCAATCACAATTATTTCGTTTTTACCATTTACCTCATAATTACCATGAATAAGCTTTAGGTGGAGTAGATTACGGTGATTAAATTATGGACCACCGGCATTAATGCTTCTAAAATACAAGAAAAAATATTTCTAAAATATAGAATTACTTTGAAGGAACCCTCTAAGCTTAAGTTAATGTCCATATTCAAAACTGTTTGGTATGGTGACACTATTATATAAAAAATGCTTTCTGTCTGCTGAAAATCTGGAATTTTTAGAAGCAAAATGTGTTGCATTATAATGAAAGTCCCAAATTTAAAAAACTTTCCCAAGCAGATCTTTGTATGTGCGTATGAAAAAAAGTCACGTTAATAAAGCAAGCTTTTTTTTTTTTCATTTTTGATACATTTCTGAATGAAGATAACTATTCCAAAAGGAAAGTAAATAATTTCACAGTTCTTTACATCTTCTCTAAAACACTGAAGCTAATGTGGTATAGGCAACACGTGGTTTAAAAACATTTTAAGAAATAATTATTTTGATAATTTCAAACCTTTTGTAGTAAAATCTAAAGGAACCAGAGCAGCCAAATTCATTTCATGTATCTTACAGGAAAAAAACATGACTTACAGAGCTGAAGATTTTATTTTTAATAGACAGTTGTCATAGACAGGGCAGCAAAATCTCTGTGAGGTTCCTCCTCCTGCTAATTCAGTGTTTCCCTGATGTAGATAAAAATGGTACAGTTTGCAAATAACAAAAAACTGGGTAGTGTAATAAATAATGAAAACAGCTTACTCTTATTTCCTAGTCTTCATTGCTGAGATAACTGGTCAAGGGCTAACAGAAAAAAAGAAAAAATGTTCTTTTTTCACTCACTGCCCCCCCACCTCCTCCCTCGGCTCCCAGAGGGATGGGGGAGAGAACTGAAAGAATACTACTCCCACAGGTTGAGATAAGAACAGTCTATTAACTAAGGTATAACACAAATCACTACTGCTACCACCAATAATAAT
>WYDI02015872.1:0-11309 GCA_009867235.2 Psittacus erithacus | reverse complement strand
GCCCATGGCAGGGGGGTTGGAACTAGATGATCTTAAGGTCCTTTCCAACCCTAACTATTCTATGATTCTATTATTTCATAGCCAAGGTAAGCACTCTCTCCTAGGGGTACAACCACACAGCTACTGTTTAAAATGGAAACAGGGTTTCTGCTTTCAGCCTATCTTTCCTTCTTAAATTCATATTGATGAAAACTCATCTTCCAACCCTGGGGGTGACAGAGCTGCCCCAAACCCAGCCCTGAGCAGCCACAAAGGACTTTCCTCTGGCAGCCCCTCCAGCTTTCTGCAGCACATTCCCAGCACACAAAATCAAGCACAGCTATAGGGAAAACCACAAGAGTTGACGGACATACCTGACCCTGGAAGAAGGAAGGGATATGAAGCTCGGAGCTGGCATGATGTTGCTTGAATACAGTAAGGTGCTAAGGCAAGTCACTGGTGCAAGGCCAATATAACCATGGGAAGCAGCTGCTCCTCAGGGAAGGTGAATCAGAAGCTGCTCCAAAGACCTCACACGGTTCCACAACAGCAAATACAGACTCTAGTTCAAAAATTCATCAACCACCTTGGAAGCAGCAAGGATCAACTAGAATCCATGCAGGACTGGAGACAGGAACATACACTGCACAGCTCAAGGCTGAGCTAAACCAGAGCATGTGTGTGGAGGTCCCAGGTGATGTTGATGAGGGCAATTAATGTGCTTAATTAATGCAGGAGTTTTCAAATCAGAAAGAAGCAAGAGGCAGCAATTTTTATATACCTCCATTTAAATATATTCTGAACTGCAGAGCCAAAACAAAAGGCTTCTGTAAGCCCTCCCTTTGTCTTCAGGCTCTCCAAATTCATCCTAGTTTGTAGAAAGCACAGCATAAGTGAGCATGTGCAACCCCACTCCATCAGCAGCAGCACACAGCAAGAAAATGAGTTAATATTTGAATTGAAGTAAATAAATGCATATAGAGTTCCCAGACAGACATTGTATTTAATTTCTCTTCTCAGGCTCCTTATTCCTGAAAAAGAATTTCAGTTTCATCTTATGAAGACCTGAAAGCTGCACAATCTCTGGAAAATATCTGCCTTTCAAGAACACTAGAAATTGGAAATATATATTCTATGCACTATAAATAAACCTTAGCCTACAAAGACGCTGCCTTCAGCTACACATATATGAATGTACATACATGAATGTACATATAATTGATGCATATATTTATTAATGCAAGCTCAGAAGCTTTACATCTTGTACTCAAGTTGACATACAATCTTTTTATTTTATTTTCCAATAGGAGAAAAAAGTAGTGCAGAACTGAAAACTGTTTGAGGTTAAATTGGATTTTCCACTACAGAAAGCTGTCTGGAGACAGGTATTCCAACAGTGAGACATGGTACAAAAAAAAGTCTCTCAGAGCCTTAATGAGAGTAACAAGGGGGAAAAAGGTGTCTGTGCTCTTCTAAAATGCTACTCCAAATGCTGCTTTTGTTATAAAGTATTTCTGCTTCTCAACAGAAACTATTTTCTTGTTGTCATTATTTTGCAGCATTTAGCTGAAAGGCTGGAACAAGAAAACTGCATTATGTAAAAATGTCTTTTGTGTCATGCAAGCAAAATCTGACACCAGTTTTGAGTGTAGCAATACACTCATTACATACTCACATGCAAAGTTCTAAAGATCTAAAGTCAATATAATGAATAGGGTATATTAGGGTTTGCCTGACAGTACCAAAGGGGTTGACATTATTAGTAAAGTGATTGTAAGAAATATGGGGTAGCAGCGGGTCTTGGCTCCATAGAATGAGCTCACTGCACAAGTCCAGAGCTTACTCCATGCTTCTATCCTTCGCTCCATGCTGATCTCCTAGTTAGTCATCTTCTCCTTTTACACCCCACCACAGCTGCTTGAAGTCCACAGCACCTCCTCCATGACTGGGGAATGGGTTTCTTATTCTCCCCCCTGTGCCAAAGACAATGTTTATTCCTCAACACACACCACCTTCCAGCCCATCCTAGGATCTCTCAGTCTTTTAACTCATCTCTGGGTACACACGTGCTTTCCTTCTCCTTCAGGATCCCTGTTATCTCCTATTCTTGTGGGCTGTCACACATCTTTTACTCCCTTCATAGTTTCTACTCACAATTCTTGGATAAAGACATAAGGAAAACCACAAATCCTCAATTCATGTCATGAACAGCAGGACAAATTAAAAACATCCTTTCCTGCAACTCGTGGATCTCTGCAGTCTAGTGAGAGATAAGCTCTCACTGAAGCTTAGAGAAACTGAAGATGCCATTGAAGATGTGAAGCACCTTACAACCTGAATTATCTCATGATTCTATGTAAATTTGATCTGCAGTGGAGCTGGCAAAAAGGTAAAGTTGTGGCTCTCAGGCAGCCACGGCTGGGGGAGTGATGATAACATTATTTTCAGCCAGATCAGAAGTTCCTGTGTCACTGTATATGCAGAAAAGTTCATTGAACCAGGAAGGTTTTAGCTGAAACACGCGTGGCTAAATGAATCAGTATTTTCTGGTTCAACTTTGTCATTTCACAAAGTCTAAATTCACACAGATCAAGGAAAGCTTCAGCAAGAAAAAAAAGTATGCATTTTATTTTACTTTCCTGAAGTATGGAAAGATAGACGGTTGTTGCCAGTACTGCTAACTGAGCAGCTAAAGGTAATCTGTCTTTTCCATGAAGAGCATTTGTGGGCCGAGTTCTCAGTTAAATCTATCAAAAAACTTCGAATCAAATACTTAGGGACTGTTACAGATGTAGAGATTTTTTAACAGGTAGATTTCAGAATATGAACTCAATGGCTCTTGGTCATGAAGTATATGTCTTTTTTGCTATCACCACACATAGAAAGAACCCAAGAGTTTACTTTTTATAGTAAGCATGTGTTAACATATTCTGTGTAATAAACAGAATTTGAAAGCTGTAAAGATAGCATTTTTAATTGTTGCCTAGTAACAGTTAAAATATTGGAACTGACCTTCAGCTGAAAGTAAAAAAGTATATTTAAAAACAAAAAAAAAAAAAAAGGAAGACAGTATTGATACATTAAAACTATAAAATTAATTTTAAATTACTGTGCCACCATTTCTAAAGGTTCATTATAACTTCTTCCTATTAAAATGTCTGAAAAAGTTAAGTCATCTCCCTATTAAAGCCATTTCCCATTTCACCATCCAAGCTAAGATTTATGAAGTGTTGCTAAAATAACAGAGGACGAGTCTGTCACCTTGACAGCAAAAGTGTCCTGGCTTTGGCTGGGATAGAGTTGACTTTTTTCTCAGTAGCTGGTTCAGTGCTGTGTCCTGGATTTAGGATGAGAATAATGTTGGTAATACAGGGATGTTTTAATTGTTGCTAAGCAGTGATTATACAACACTGACCCCATTCCATGAGTGAGGAGGCTGGGGGCGCACAAGGAGTCAGGACACAGCCAGGACAGCTGATCCTACTGACTCAAGGGACATTCCAAGTCATATGACATCATGCTCAGTGTATAAACTAGGGGAAAGCTGTGCTGGGAACCGGCTGGGCAATGGTCAGCGGGCTAGTGAGCAACTGCACTGTGCATAATTCTATCACTATTATTATTATTATCCTTTCCTTTTCTGTCCTATTAAGCTGTTTTTATCTCAACCCACAAATTTCACTTTAATTTTCTTTCAATTCTCTCCCCCATCCCACTGGCAGGGAGAAGTGAGTGAACATCTGTGTAGTGTTCACCTGCCCACCAGGTTAAACCATGGCAAAAACCCAAATCAAAATCCAATGTAAGTGAACTTCTGATATCTGAGAAACTTCAAAGAAAAACATAAAAAATGGACTATGTGCATTGTATTTGCTAAATGCACATTACCTTTTGTTTTCATATCAAAAAGGTATAATATTTGCAGTCACCAAAAAAAAATTAATAGATTCTGGCTAAGTTCTTGCTTGTTAGCATGTACTCACATGCAGCTCTGGTTGGAAATCCTCTTTTATGTGATCAGACAAAAGGTATATATATTTTTATAAGCACAAATATTTTACATATGTCACAATTTGAGAGAGATAACATCCCAAATTACAGTTCCTCTTAGCTGTTGAACTCCTAAGTTGCAAATATTATTTATACTTACAAACAGGACACAATAATGCCAAAAGATATAGTTATTTACACATAGTAAGTTCTTTCTGTGACTGCTGAGTATTTCAGCACTGAAACAGATTCTTTGAAATTCAGAGGTAACAAATCTGGGACCCCTTTACAGCAGCCATATGTATCAGAGAACATATTTCTTTCAAAAATAAATTCCATAGGTGCAAAGGTGGTCTTTATGTTAACCGGTTATATATACCTACAGGGCATTCCTAAAACATTGTCTGTTTTTAGATCAGTTCCCTTGTTCAGAAAGCTCAGCTTTAATTGAAGCATTAAGTTAGCTGATTTTACACATTTGGATGGAAGAGGAAAATAGCTTTTGTGGTGAGCATCTGCTGTTTTGTTAAAAATGTGGTTAAAGACATTAACAAAAGTGACATTACCAGCTGTTCTAATGTCAAACAGCTTAGTAAAACTGTTTTTTGTCAAATGACAACATATGACACCAAAATCAATTCCAAACCAATAACACTCTCTTAGTTGTAAAACAGGCTGCAATCTAGAAAAAAAAAGTTAATTAAAGTACAAGTTACACTTTTTTTTTCCACCAAAAGAATAGAATGCCAGATTTACTGAAAAAAAAACAACCCTCAACCTCTTTTCTAAATTCGTAAAAGGCAAAATATATCTACAGTAAGTTTGCTGACGTACAAATAACACCCTATTCCCATAATATACTCATAAAAGCGATAGAACATGACAGGCTGTGCCTGTCAGGGTAATTAAAGCATGCCTCAGGTGGTTAAAGTATGGTGGCCTTTGGACTTAGTGCTTACAACCCCCCTGCCCTTTTGTGCTGTAATCACCGGGCAGGCAATGTCTATTGTGTGCTACTGCTCAAGTACCCCACGCTCCTGTTCACATCATTCATAATTATCAGATTATTAGAAGGTGACACATTAGCAGCCTTGTCAGCCAGCGTTCTTCTAAAGAGAAGATTACAGTCACAGCTAAACTGTGTTTGGGCCAATGCTCTTAACATTCTCTGAAAAAAAAAAGACTTGGAAAGAAAGAAGCAGGAAAATAAATTACCAAAACACAAATGGCATCGTTTATACCTTAAAGTCAGGCTCCAAGTCAAAATGAAGACAGATTTGCCTTCAACATCTTATCATTCTGGGAAGATCAGATAAAATGAAATCCCAAATGCCTGTTGGTGCAGACCGTATTTAAGGGCCATACCCTGGTTTTTGGTTTGGTTTGTTTTAATTAGAAGAAAGATGCATATCAGAAATGTTTGGGAAAATGCCTCCCTGAAACATACGGTGAATTACACGAGTATGAGACTCAAGGTAAGTCTAGTCCTCTGAGACAGCTATGCTGCGAAAGAGATTGGTGGGAGAAGCAAGCAAACAGCTGTGCCTTCTTGTTAACTAAATAAAGGACAAATGCTTTAAATCATGATCGATGTATGCAAACTCGCAAACCTTGAAAAACATGGAAACTGGAATAATGGCTTCCAGATGGAATTACCAGTAGTGCATAAGTGACCAACGTACAGAAGTCTGGCGGCATCCACCGGACTTAATGCTAGTGAACATAAATCCAGCCTGTGCAGTACATATCATGGAAATTTTCATTTATATTAAACTCAGTCTACTAAACCACTGATTTTTATTAAAATATTTTTAAATGGATGCTATTTTCCATTTAAACAACCCAAAACACATTTCAATACACATTTTTTAGCCAGCAAAGAAACAGGATATGTAACATAAGTGTTTGTTGCTGTCCCCTCACACCACAGCATATGGTAGGTGAGTTACACACACTTGTGCTGTTGCTGTAGCTCTTCAAAAATAAATTGTTACATTAAAACCTTAGGCATATGCTATTTTCAAGCTGTAAATTACCTGCTTACTAAAACACACAGATGCCAATAATCCCCATATGTCTTGAGAAGATTTTGAGCCACTTTTAATAATTGATTAGATCTGCGCAATGCAAATTTGAAAATGTAATGAGAGGAAGGGAAAAAAAATCCCATATTTGTCACAAATAACTGAAGTGCAGAATCCAGCCCCCTTTGCAGGCTGAATGCATGTCCGGCATGTTGGACTGGGTCACTTTGGCCTTTGTCATATACACAGAACTGCACCCTCCCTGCTACAGAGAAACCTTTGCTTTTTCCCCATGGCTGATTAAACCCTTGCTTGGAAACGATGCAAGTTGCAGAGGATGGGGAGGACCTGGTCCTCTCTCCCTGGTGCCTGGGAGAGGAGACACCTTCAGGCAAGGTGGCACCTTCTGGGGAGACAAAGATAAAGCCTGTAAATAAAAAGTGGTTTGAAAACCATGCCAGGGAAGAACAGAGACTATGCAAGTGAAGAGGGAGATAGATTAAAACAAGAAAGAAAGGAAGAAATATCCAGTGCAAGTGATTCCTGATGAGGGAAGGAAAATAACAAAAAGGGTGTAAGATGTAGACAGATGTCCCGAGCAGTAGCATACTGACTGAATTAGGAAGTTGTGGCTTTCTGGTCCGCTCAGCTCCTAGCCTGGACGCAGCACTCTCTTACCAGTGTGTTTACATTAGACAGCACAGCAAATATTTTGTGTTCCTTCTGCAGTAGAGAAGACAATATGCAACGGTTGTTTGCTTTTCCATTTAGGAGAATTATTCTTTTCTAATCATTCAACTTGGTAATACCATGTGCAAGGAGGTCAAATGCATACAGCAGCTCTTTGAAGAACACAGCTGGGACTTGGTAGTTTCAGGGTAAATCTGCTGCATGGGCCCCGTCCAGCTCGCACTTTCTGTTATGAAGCATCCTAGCACCCTGCTGACAACCCACTGCTGCACTGTGCTACCTGATGTCCAAAACAAGAAGATGGCTTCTGCTATTATGAAGCAGCTTTGAGGGGCCTCAGTCTATCGAAACAAGTGCTCTTAGCAACGTTTTGCTACCACAGGCCTAGGCCAGAGGAAATCTTGAAGACAGGACCCACAAGAACCCAGAAGGTGCCAGGTCTTGCCAGTGCATAGCAGCCCATGACTGAAGAGAAAAGCTGCTGTTGTTTGGCCATGTGGTATTCTCAGCAGTAAGAGCCAAGGAATCCTGAGAATGGCTTTTCCCCTTTGAAAATGCTTCTAAAACATAAACTTGAGGAATGAGACTGTTGTACCAAGCCTGGAAAACAGCTGCCAAGGATTTCTCTTCGAACAGTCCCCACTGATCTCCTGGAAATTTCAGTAAAAGGGAGAGTTGCCTGGTAGAAACCACAATTATCTGAATGCACTGTCCCTACAGACCTCTTTGCAAGGCCTCACTTACTTATAAGCAAATCATTACGTACAGTAAATATAAGGGACTGAATTCACACAGTGCAACCACTAATCTAATGCTCCCACTGCATTCACCTAATTAGATGCTTTTCTTTCCAGCCATCTACAGTTATGGATTCTCCTCCTGTAACTTCTTGCTTTAGCTTCCTCTAAAACATCACACACACAAAGACAAACCAAAATACACATATTTCATAGCAATTAATTAGGAAATTAGGATTTTCTAGCTGCTATTATGATTGATTTTTAATTGTCTGCGCGCTACTACAAGTAGAATTTATATTCTGCACGCTAAAATGAGGCACCGCCAAGAAAACGATGAGAAAAGATGTAAAAGGCTGACAACAGACATCAGTCAAAACTAAGTGCACAAAAAGACAGCAGTAGGCTAAGGTTTAAAATGTAGAATTAATCTGTAAACTTAAATCTTAACCATGTTGTATGTTTTGATCAGGACACAATCTTACAATAAAATATGCTCAACAGTGGGCTGCATGCTCACGACTCTGCCATTTCCTCCCAGCTGTGCAGCAGCATGTTCCACTGGTGAAAATTAGAAAGCAACGTAACCTCAGCTGACAGGTTTATTAAGACACAGAAGACATTGCACAAGCCCCTTTGACATTACAATCAGTGACTCAGTCAGGAGTAGAAACCTACTTGCTATCATTATTGGAAGTAATTGGTCAAAAAAGAAAAAAAAATAGGAAAAGAGTAAGCAAACAGTCTTGTAAATGTCACGTTAATTATTTAGGATACAGGTGCTTTCAGTCACATAGATTGTATCCCATCTGTACTTCGGTAGCTTTCAGTGATCAAAAATAAAGACCCAGTAAAAGGAGTCTAATTTGACCTTGCTCCATTAGTTCAACTGCTCTTATTTACTTTAATGAAACTGTCCATGCTCCTGTTCCACAGCTAAGGCTGTATCACTGCTACTAGCAAAAGTTCCAGTTTGCAAGGATTTGTAATTAAACTCCACAAAATTGCTCTAGGCTGGCGTTTGGTACACACAGCCACAATGCAAGTCCTTTCCATTTTATACTTTTTTCTTAAGCAACTTTGATTTTAATGGACTGTCTAATTTTGCTATGTCTTAGGGAAGGAGAAATATTAAATGGTTTGTCTGACTTCTTGTGCTCTCCTATGTGGACTTCAACACTTAAATAGGTCAGAAAACAGGACTGCAAGAGAGTCTATGCTTCTGGGAAACACGTGAAGTAGTTGTCAGCTCTTCACCTAGTGGGACACAATCTAGTGTGGTTCAGAAGCAAATAAAACCTGTTGCCATCCCGCATTAAAGCCCTGCTCGCTGCAGTTCTACCCCTGCCATCCCCTTGCTGTTCCTGCTGTGGCAGAAACCATCATATCAGGCACTGAATGACAGAAAAACACAATTCCTGCTTTTAGAGTTTGCAGTGTATATACAAAGACAAGAATGAAACCCCTGTCAGTGAGAAGTACAAATTAAAATGGAAATTATATCTTTCTTCTAACAAGGACAAATCTAATCGCCATTTTTGTTGACAAGGGACAAGTTGTGCAGCCTTCTTAAGAGTTTGGGTTGGCTCCTTATGCCGTGCACTGTCTGAAGAGTGGGTGGAAGATTGTCTAGTTAATACCTTTTTCTTTCTCTACTCCATGACTTAAGAGACTCAAACACTCTTCATCCAACTATTTCTAGAGCTTTAGAAAACACTTGAAAACAAGACTAAGAGCCACATTTTCAAGAGTGCTCAGGCACTCTGCTTCTCTCACCGTACATATGTGTGAGCACGTGAAAATGCTGCCAATAATACACAACTTCATCTACTCCAAATAAAAGTCCTGTAATTTTACATATTTCCTTTTACACAAACCGAGTAACATTTCAAACCTGACCCCTTTTGGGGGGAATCAAACAATAATCTTAAACGATTTTATCTCAATGTATGTTTGAACTTTTGCTTCCGCTGCGTTTTGTTCTGCCTGTCTGAGCCGGACCTCTTTTGCTCCCAGTGTCCTGAGATAGCCAACAGCCACAGGCATGTCCTGTGTAGACCTACTGAAACTGCCTCTGGCTTTACTGATTGTTTCTTTCTGCCTTCAGGCACAACACAGGTATTTGGCATGAACTCCAAAGGACAGTACTCTCCCTAGGAAGGGACACAAAGCGAAGATGCTCATATTTGCAGTCTCCTCCACAGGAGAGGACCCAAACCCAGGGTTTTTTTAGAGTTCACATACAACACTGATCCAGTCCCATAAGCCACAGAAATCAGACATCAGCAAGTGAAGGCAACCGCTTGTGAGTTTATCAACACAGAGCTCCTTTTTTAACTTCAAAACAGGGACCACCTTCAAAGAAACACCATGCGAGTGTTACTGCAGCTATGTGCGTGGATGAAAGGAGATAGCTCAGATCAGTGCACTTGATTTTATCTTCAAATATTTCTGGATAATAATAAATGCAAACCTAACAAACATTTACTATACTGGATTTCCGGATTCCTAATAGTCTGTGCCACAAGGATCCATTAAATACAAAGGAATTACAAAAAGACTTGAATATGCAGCCTTTTGATGCTAAGCAGCCACTGCAAGCATTAAATATTCACTATACCTGCAAATATGCTTATAAAATGTTTAGAGACACATGTGGTGACATGACTCAGCTAGCTTTAATTTAAGAGGAAACCATATAAAGGCCTTAGATACTCCTGTTTGAAAGACATGATAATATACACTAACACTTGTGCCCTGGAGGGACTTACTGGATGGCTTAGCAGGTATAGAAACACTTACATTACGGGATTCCTTTAATTTATTTGCTTTGCCTTTAGAGGCTTATGCTGAAGAGTACTTTGTGAAGATGTCTCAAGGAGGTCGTATTACTTGGATTTTTATACCTTGTACAGAAAGCCCTCCAGAGGACTACCTGCAAGTCAGCGATGAATAAATATTCCTTAGTGATATATGCTCCCAACTTACCTCAGCAGCCAACAAGGCAAGAGCAGAGCTCTGCTCTCCCTCGCAGGATGCATGCCTTTCATTTTAACGTCTATAAGCCGAGACAAGATCTGCTCTTTGCTTCCTCTCATTTCCAGCTGCCTTTTTTCTTTGTCAGAGCTGACAACTTAGAGGACAATCAAAACACTGAATAAGAAACCTGTTTGACCTTACTGCCAAGAGTCTTAAAAAATTAATGTTTATGGCTATTTATATGCATTGGGAAATCACTCATTTGCCTTTGAGTTCGATGTTTCAAGATGTCTTCTTCAAGCTCTCTGGACGTCACTAAACTTTAAGAACTTTCCACAAGCCATAATCTTTACCTTAAAAAACATAAAAGAACTGATGAGAAACTGATGTTTCTCAAATACCCAAGAGACCTTCCAGCCACTGTACAATGGGTAGATCCACTCTAACACAATTCCAAGTGTAAAGTATACAGCTTCCAAACCTGCCTGTATTACATTAAGTATTTTCTGCTCCAGATCTATTCAAATGCAATTTACCCTGCAATACCTTCTCCATACCCAAAACTAAGAGGCATCATTCTTGTCTGTCTTTTTAGGAGTTACACTGTGCTAATCATATCACTTGGAATTTTTTGCATGCCCAGCTTATTTTCCCAATAAAAGATATTCTTTTAGTAGCAGTTATAACTCCTGACTGTTCAGCTAAAAAAGCAAGAATAACATGAGAAAATTACTGCACACATTATTCTGTTCCCTACTGAAAGTAGTATTTGTATTCAGCTTCTGTATATTGATACTCTTATAGCTTGCCAGTAGAATTGGACACAGTTATCTGACCTTGACACGCTTGTGAGGTGGGCTGATGCCAACCTGATGAAGTTTAACCATGCCAAGTGCAAGGTCCTACAGCT
>WYDI02015869.1:17500-53594 GCA_009867235.2 Psittacus erithacus | reverse complement strand
CTGCCCATGGCAGGGGGGTTGGAACTAGATGATCTTAAGGTCCTTTCCAACCCTAACTATTCTATGATTCTAAGAATGAATTCTTCCCTTTCTTTTCCAAAATTCCCTTAGAAAAAACACAGCTTTTGCCTGTTGAAGAGAAAGTAAGGGATTTAGTATTTAGTTAACAGTTTGCAAAACTCCTTTCTTGCAGTTAAGGTATTATTTGTGTTTCTAAAGTGAAGCAGTACATGAAGGAGCATGTGCCAGTTATTTTTTGATTTTTAAATCCAATTAATTGTTCTAGTTACAGTACCACTAATTTTTGTCTAGCTGATTAACTAGAGAATAATCCAAATACATTTCAAATTATAAATCTTTCATGATTTGGGAGATTTTATACTAATGTACATTTGACAGTGCTAATTTAAAGCAAATATCAAGCTTGATTAAACATTCCCAAGATAAGAAGGATAAACGATTGAATTATTTTATAGATTTAACTACTATTGATATGATGTTATAAACAGAAATATTTTGATGTTCATCATTAATTTTTAAAAATAATTCTTTGAGAAACAGCCAAGAAGGACTGGAGAAGTAGGTCAGAATGTGTGCACAAAACATTTGTATTCTTTACTATATAAACACTAATTTATTTATTGAAATAATACACTGTTAATTATTTATTAAAGAAATTATAATTTTGCTGAGCTTTCCTCTGACAGAAAAAGAAAATCATTAAAATGTGGCTAATGCAATAGATTGTTTCACGTCTCTGCCTCCCAACTCTTTGCCAAGTATTTATTTGCAAATCACTCTCCGTTAAAACATAATCTGCATCAAAGCATCTCCAGCAAGCAAGTGAATTAAAAAGTGTTTTAGCAAGCTTTATGTACTTCAAAAATATTCAAGATTCCCCATCACATTTTCTGTCCCCATTTGTGGGAGACCATAGCAGGGGAAAAACTCTGTAGGGATCTGTTTTCTGGAATTGCTGCTGGGGAAAGTAAATTTCATAATACCACTGCTTATTTCCCAAAATTGAGGCCTTAAAAATGCAGGTATACCGAACACTATTATGCAATGTGGGAAAGGAAGGGAAAAGACTTTGTGAGAAGTGGCATTACACAAACAGAAGCTTTGGCTTTTTTCTGTTTTCTTTTGAAATTTTCCTTTTTTTTTTCTTTTTTTTTTTTCTTTTTTTTTTTCTTTTCTAACCAAGGAGCACAACTGATTCGCCAAAAATGTTTAGAACTCTTCTGAGCACAACCAATCCTCCATAGCCACCATAAATTAGACTTCATTCAAACACTTAGGTAAACAAGGAAAGTAGAAGTATAAAAACACCCATTACAATAAAAAATTTGGCACATGTTCCCAGCTGAAGGGTGAGTGGAACCATAGTCAACAACACAGAAATATGCACCAGCACGTTATTCTCCAAGGCAGTGCTGTAAATGAGACAGTGTCCAGGGATGGCTTGCCTACACTAATCTCAGTTGGCCTCTCTAGTTAATACATTTAAACAAAAACATGGATTTTCTGCGATCTGTTACTATGCTTGATTCATTTGGGTGCCGGGGTAGATAACCATTTTTCTCCTATTTTCCATATGATGCACTTACAGTGAACATATTTTTCTAATGATGTAATTTCATTTTGTTTCATTAATTCTACTGAAAAAAACAAGCAATATTGTGTCCAGCTAATGCATTAATAAATATAACATGAAATTGGTTAATGCAGCAGACATTTCTCTCTGTATAAGTTAGCTTTGTGTTATGGTGCAAAACAAAATTAAAGTGTGATGGGTTTAGTTTACTTTTACTTTTTCCAATAGTATGAACTGATCTGGGAGGGGGGAAGGGATTTTTGTGTCACACTTACTGATATTTTTTCTTTTTTGTTTTGGAGAGTCTGGTTACCTGCATTTTTCTAAAGTTCATTGAACCACTTTACAAATGATGCTAAATCAAATTCTTTACTGAATTTACTGAAAGCTACTGCATTTCCCTTGTCTAGGAAATCAGTTGTCAAAGAAACAGATCAAGTTAATCTGGCAAGATATCCCTTTGGAAAGTCCATGTTCTATTTTATGTGTGTTCCTTAATTTTCCTTTTAAGACTTTCCCTATAGCCTTATAAAATACTGAACTTGATCTAATGGGCATCCAGTGTTTAAGCTATCCTACGTCCCCACCATCATCTAAAATATAAGGGTTCTATTTGTTTGTTAGGAACTTTGTAACTCCACTTAACAGATGCACTCAGATCACTGCCACTGTGTGCTTTAATGCACTTTCTTATTGGTTCTTTTGGGGATGGAAATGTTTAGGCCTATGTTATGTAATTGCACTGGGATTTTAGCTATTTTCAGCTTGGATATTCTGATTTCCAGCCTGTCCTCACTTCATATAGTCAGCACTTCTGTCCTTATAGAAAACAATACATTTGATTTAAATTTATTACCACACATGAACCTTTTATTCTAGACCCCTTATTCATTACACTGTGGTTGAGCTTCTCCTTCTGTGCTTTCTTTTATATTTATACATACATGGCTTGGGGAGCAAGGGGGGGAAAATAACTTTATGCTGTTTGTTTTAATTTACAAGTTCTAATTCAGCTTGACTTTTGGCACTCATCTCTACTTCTCTATTTCCTGGCCTTTCAGACATAGAATACTCCCTATCCCTCTAGGCTATCTGTTTATTTCTCCTGCCCTTTCAGAAGTGGTTATTTATCCAGGCTGCTCTGGAGTCCTTCCCTACAAGATTTTCCCCTTGATTAAGATGCAAGTTCCAGACAGTTTTCACACCTTTGATTTAAAGAAATTTCACGCCTTCTCCACATTAAAATCCCTAAGCTCTTTAATCCAGTTGACCTCATTAACTAGTTTCCTTAATTTTTCAAAGTTTATCCTTTTGAAATTGAGATCCTTACAAGCTTGGATGCAGCTGTGCTGGCGGGGGTGGCAGCTGCATCGTGGTACAGCTGCTGTGCCAGCACATCTTTTGGTGCCAATGCTGCACCAAGTGGTGTTAATGGGAAAGGATGCAGTCCCCCCACCCCCTCACCCCCCAAGCTGCTTCTCTTCCAGTTAATTAAGATGAATAAATTGGGGATCATTTGATACTAGGCTATTTTCTACCAGTTCTTTCTTTATTCCCCCACTGCAAAAATTCAAGTTACAACTGAATTATTTGTTGTCTGGACGGAGGAGGACTCTGCCAGTATTACTGATACTTCTCGCCTGCTGCATTACCTTGTTCATGACTGTAAATGCTTTTATTTTTTTTTCTTTCTTTCTGCAATGCCAGGTTTTATCCTGTGCTTTAAAAGAAAGTTCAAACATGTCTGTAGTAGATAATTGCTGTACAATCAAGAAAATTTCTTCTTTACTTGAGACAGAAGATTGTTTATGTCTTATGACCCAAGACACTGAGGGTTTGTATTAGAAGCCTGTTCGAAGTGGAAGTTGTCTCAAAAATAATGTAGTATTGGGAAATGAAAGGCTAATATTACTGGTGATTTGTCATTCTACCTACCAGTACTGAGAAAGTACATTGTCTCCTTAAGAACTGATGGCTAACAAGATTCTTAAATCTAGAAATACACAAACTGGAACTAACATCACAAAGCTAGAAGATGGGGAAGGCTTGCTATTGCACCTATGTCTTCCTAAGAATAGAGAATAATGAATTCTTGCACATTTTGTCATGGTCTCTACTTTCTAAGCCTTAATGTTGCAAGCGAAGGGATATTTGTTGTTTCTCTTGGGAGACAACTGCACACCCTAAAAGGTCTCAGCAAGTACAAGATTTTCACTGGCCTTTAGCAATATTTTTCCTTTCTTAAATTAGTCTCAGCCTTCTAACTGGAGGCAAGAAAACACAACTTAAGCACTTACAGCTATACCTACTTAATAACAGTAACCGCGGAAATACATCATGTCACAAACTTCCCTTCCCCTTCACTAGCCTTTAAATGGCTCAGCCACTATGCTTATGTGCTTGCTGGACCAGACTTGAGAAGCCAGAATATACACCATCCATTGAATGTCAGGCTCCCTTGTGTTATATACCAGCCCCAAGGGAATAATTTAAACACAGCAGAGTGAACCTAACAGCAAAATGAAATGCGCTTTTGCACTTGCCTAGGAAGATGGGCATACAGTTCAGTGGGTATAGCCAGGTGTTGCAAAGAACTGGGTAGTTTTATGCTTTTATGTGGGGCAAGCAAACAAGAATATTTTGATGTAGATGCTGCTCTGACTCTGTGAAGTATAGTGAAAGATAAAAGTACACAAGACAGAGCATGTGTCTTCTAGGCACAGTCATGCTGTGGAGAGAAGTAATTTATCCCTGCTGGGTACATCCATCATAATCCAGTGCCTGGAAATATCTGTTATTACAGTGCATTCATTCCAGAGCTTATACTATGTATGTTTGCTGTTTAAGATGATTTGCTGCAATGCTGGTGTCAATTAACTTCTGAGATCCCTTCCTATGATTTCACCAGTAATGAGCATGTTCACCTGTATAAAGTTAACAAACTAATATTGCAAACACCTGCAAGCACAAAAGTTGGACCTGTGCTTCATTGTACCTTGGAGTCTGAGCCAAAAGAAAGGAAGCTGGAAGAAAAATGGCTCCTAAGTTTATGCCTTCCTCACCTGTAACCCCTGAAAATCCAGCAACTCACATCATGAAGATTAAGATGAAATGTATTCAGAATTTCTCTAAGCTTACCTGTTAATGATTTCCCAGAAACCATTAGGAGTCTTTGGCAACTGTTTCTACTTGAGTGCTTTGTGGGAAACAAACATGTCATTACTTCTTAGTTCTGAATTACATTTACAGACAGGCAAATTAATTTTGTCTTTTTCATTTACATTTGCCTGTTAAAAGTTTTTTAACATGTTCTTAAATAAGTTCGGGTCTCACCTTATGCTGGTAAAGAATACAAGAAGACTGGAGACTGAAAACCAACATTTACAGGAAACCAGTGAGGAATTCATTAAAAAAAAAAATCAGGAAAATTATAAGGTTTTGAAGTAGAAAAAGAAAAAAATAACTTCAATAACTTCTGCTGTCCATTAAAAAATAGACATAAATGAAAATTCCCATTTGTTCTTTTGCGCAGTTAAACATAGAAGGGAAGCAATAAGTGCAAGTGGTGATGGAAAGAGACTGATTCATTTCAGAATTTCATAGGTTCTAATCGGTGTCAAAGGCCCCCCTCTGAGTCTAGCAGCAAAGAGGAAGATGGTATTGACTTCAGACGGGGAAGTGCTGAGGAGGGAAATTCTTAAGTGGCCATTCCTTACAGTTCTGAGTTTGTGGAGCTCAGAAGATGAGTGATCTGCAGAAAGGGGCAACTGTCTGCCCAGGGAGTTACCAAATGAGGATTGTTCTCTGTAGCACACAGTCCTCTTGCCTGCTCAATGGAAATGCTCAGAATATGTCAAAGACAAATCAACATCATAATTACCCTTATTTCTTGGTTCCCGGGCCTCAAAGCACAGGCAATCCTTTCAGATCTGTTCTGGCCAGATGTCCAGTGGTTCAAATGTCCAAAGGATGGAAGCTTCCTAGCAAAATGGTAATGTCCTAAAATATGCTGGTGTTTTCTTTAATGTACAGTATTGCTTTAATGCTGACTCTGAGTAGAGGAAATATTTCTAAAGCTAGGCTTTTGATAGCATTATTAATATTTTCAGATTGACAGCATAGAGGTAAGCGTAACCAATAGTTAAATAAATGGCTGAAGCTTCCACATACATGCAATATTCTACTGCAGCTTTTAACTAATCATTAAATAAAACAGAGCTAGCACATTGCTGTGAGCAAAATAATCTTTCTTACATGACTCTTAAACAACTCAGTAAATCACTCTTCAGTAATTTCTTTATCTAACTGGCTCAGTATCCTTGATAGATTCCTGATAGCCCTAAGAAATATTTGATCAGTGGGATGCCTACATGTATAATCTTTACTTATTTGCTACAGTAGTTTATCTCATTTTTTCCTAACTGAAACCCCTTTTTATTATTTCATTTTGAAACATTTTCTCTGTGCAAAGGGTGAATTTATTAGACAACTCAGACTCCTACAGCCCTCTGAAGGACTGAGTGTTTTGTGGTGCTTATGTGACAAATTAGACAAGAGAAATACTTTTGCCCAATACAGCATATTGGCTTAAAAGCTATGCAGTACAGGAGCAGTCATAAAGCCCTATCTTTAAAATAAATATGGGACTTACACTCCCCTTTACACAATAAGGAGGAGAACAAGGAGGTGGAGTGAGGGGTATGTGGGTCATCATGTTGCACAGTTTGCGAGTCCGTATGGCTGAAGCCTTTTCAGAGACAGCAGCTTTTTAAAAGAATTGCCTAGATGCAAACAAAAGTCCCTCATGGCTAAAATTCACAAATGTGTCTAAGCAGGTTAACTCTTTGAGCAATGTAAGATTTCCAGCCACTACAGGTCAAACAAAAAGACAAGCCCGTGGCTTTTGTGCACACAGAGAGTGCTTTGGACTTTGTCCCTACAACTTTCTAATGACAGCATTCTAAGTCAATACCTTAAAGTGGCTACCTCAAGGCACATTTCCTGTGTGTCAAGAGAAAGGTTAATGTTGCATATAGTAGTTTCTGTCTTCTGTCAGTACTCAGCAGTTTACTCTCACTAAAATTAAACAAAATTGGCATCCAATTAATGGCATGAGTTTCAGATTGCCTCTGGTATTGCACTTGGTTTAGAATTAAATCTAACTACGCCATTACATCTAATACATGGCTGATCTGTGGTTCAGAGGGAAATAATTTGCTGAAAGATTGGTTATGGGGGAGATTACTCCTTGGGAAAAAAAAAAAAAGTTGCAGCATTTAAGTAGTTTATTTTTAAAAATAAAATATCTTCTCAAAATGATTTGGAGCTGTAGGTACATATAAAGTTACACACACTAAAAGCAAGCACCCTTAAAAAATGCATGGCTCCTAAAACTGAAAAGACCAGAATAAGGAAACTTGAATATCACAGAACATTTTCCTTCATTTTTGTGGTATTAAAACTGTATTAGATTAATGAAGTTAGAAACTGATTAAACACCTGGATTCATGGTTTTGCATATTTCTCAAACTGGAATGATACATCCAGTGTGCAAAATGTCCTGTGAGGGGAAATTAATGTGCAAAATATACCTGTATTTTCAAGTAGAAAAACTTACATTTGTCCAGTAATTAAAGTGCTGCCACTGTGAACAATAAAAATATTTGGCAGCGAAACATCCACATGGTTATATGCTTTAAAAAAAAAAATAAAAAATTATGGATGCTTAGGATTCAGTTAGTTGAAAATGACTTATTCGCATCAGTTACTAGAGCTTTTGGCATGAAAATGATCTCCTGGACTAAGTGACTTCTATTATCTATTGTCTAAAATAGGGCAAAAACACAAGCAAAAACTGAAAGGTAACTACTTCATTCTAATTTTAGTAATTTTGTTTCTTAGGTTCTTTTTCATGCATTTTTCTTCCAACAAAAGTAAAAATTAATGGAAATCCCATTCTTATGAAGGGAACAATGCCCCAGATCAATTGTAATTTTCTAAATTGAGGTTATGAGTCTCGGACCGTTTTTCTAGAGCTCCCATTGGGTAGATTTCAATATTGCCATCATTTGAATAACTCAGCCCACAAAAAAAAAGCTATTTCTAAAGGAAAATCACAAACCAAGTCATGGTGTTTGCAGTGTGCTTTCATTTATTTTCAGTTGATGGCAAGTCTTATGATATTTGTCCCTTTTTCTGAAGAGCTGTGCTTCAGACATGATAATACATGTGTGTATGAATTTTCACTCATAAAGGCAAGTTTTGGGCTTCCTGATCCTTCTTTTCTTTCAGGAGTAATCAGGAAAACATGAGCTCCTGAACACAAAGCAGAGATAAAATCTCCTTATATTTGGAAAGGGTGGATAAAAAGTGAATAAAAGAGAGCCAGCTCCTGATTTGGGACTGTCATTACTTCCTGTTCCTCTCTTTTTTGTTGTGCAGAAAACAAGCAAAAAATTATTCCTGTACTTTTACAGTTGTACCTGTCAGATTAGTTTTCTGGGTGCAGATGTTGATCCCCATATGAAGGAGTTTGCTGCATGTCTGCAGCACCTCACATGTCCAGGAGATGCTATATTTATGAGAGCTGCCAGACACAATTGCTTTGCAGGCTGTGACTTGTTGACTCTGACATCTGCTGATGGTAGAAAAAGAACCATAAAGCCTGTGGTACGGGAAGGCTTGCAGATTAATGGTGTCAGCAGAGGCTCAGGAAGCACAAGTACATAAGAATGAGAGAGCATGCCATGCTCCTGCAGTCAGCCCAAAATCAGTGGGTATTGCCATCTTCTCTAATGCTTTGTGCAAGGAATGAATGCTGATGATTCCAATCTTCTGTTGCCACTTCAGTAATAGCTTGCCTGTTCTTCATCCATTGTTGATCCCCTTTCACAAAAGATGAAAAATTAAGTCTTGAATCTGGCCCACTGCCGCTATATTTGGGATTCACAACAGTGGATTCTAACAAATCAATTTCTGCTTTTCGTGGTCTATTCTAAATGTCTATTCTATCTACCTACACAGAATTAGGAAAGAAAAAAAAATTAGCTACAGACCAAATGAAGCCATTCTTCTATAACATCTTCGATGTCTGCGCTAATATAATAAAATCCATCTATCCCTTTCTTTCCTGATGATCAGATTGTCATCACATCAACATTTTTTTGTTTAGTTTTGACTGTGCTTATAAGTGTTATCTGACATTAAGGTCTTCAGAGATGGTATGTTGGGTTGCATCAAAAGGACAAAAAAATGATCAACATGCTGTCTTTGGAAGAATGAGTTCCAGCTTTTACAGATCTATTTCAATTAGGCTTTTCATTTCAAGGAACAAACAGATTTTAGTTCTGACATGTAGACATCTTGTGCCTCAGTGCATTTACACTTGCATTTACTGCAGCAAATCTCATGCCATCACAGTGAAATAATAAACTTCTAAACAAAAAAAAAAACAACAGAAAAGGGTTATTAATCATTTGACAGGACAAGTATCACATTCATTGCTTTAATGTAGCTAAACCAAGCTTGCTCCTAGTGATGTGATATATAAATACAGTTCTCAGGGTAAAGGGCCCAATTGTTGTTACAATAGCATAGGATGAAACATAGAAAGTAAAACTCACATTCATTTTTAGTGCAGTTATATTTTATACTCACTCGCCTCCCCCAAAAAAAGAAAAAGTGCTCATTTCAAGATCATTCTGCCATTAAACGTCTAAATCTCCTAATGAGGTCTGAGCTGTAATGTGGCTGTACCTTTTCTGGTGTCATTTTTGCTTACTTACTAAAATTTGCTCTTATTTAGTATTTTTGTTCTTTTTGTTCTTACTTTGCATATTACATGCTGTAACTGCTCTCATTTTTCCAGTTTAAACTGCACAGAAAATCATTGCCTGACAAATTTTTAGCACTAGAAGTGCCTGACCCTCTGAAACACGTGATGCTGTTAAATCTAGATGGCTTAAATAAATACCACTGTGTAAGCAAAACTTCTTGGAGAAGCAGCGTAATGTTTAGACCTGTGATCATTTTTGGAGACAAGGCATTTCTTGAATAGCTAAATATTCCAGGGGCACTGCAGTATCCTCTTGGATAGGATGGTAATAGTTGACAGAGCCCAGCAGTTTTAATACAGTACCAGAAACAAATAGATTGACGTGCAAATGCCAGACTCTGAGGAAATTATAATGTGCATCACTTTATTTATAGCAGCTACTCAAATACACCTGTAGTAGGAATTGTAGTTTGTCATAAAAGATGTAAAATATCTGCACTTTTATGTTTTGAGCTATTTAAAAATAACAAAATTCCAGGTCGTTTATTTTTCAACAGAAAATAAATCTGAAGTTGTGGGTATTTTTCATTAGCTCTTAGATACAGTGGCTGTGCTAGAAACCATTATCTAGTACATTTTGCTTTCCAGATAAAACTTTCAAATGCTCACATTTCATTGCACGTTGGTTGATTGGATAATTTGAACATCAAAGGAACCTCTCATTTAATATAAGACGAAAAGTTGTCTTTTGCTTTATTAACTTTCGATCAATAAACAAGCAATTTGGAAATGTAATCAGGAAATGCTTCCAATTGGCTGACAATGTATCAAAGCCAGTGCTTGAAGGCAAGAGCAAGCTGTAACAAGCAGTTTATTACCAGTAGCTGTTACTGACATTAGTCAAAACCAAGAAAGATAAAATGGAATAAGAAATGTAATGCTGGAAGAGCCTTGGGCGCTGTGTTCTCTTCTTCCTTTTGAAAACTGCAAGCCTGTCTTTGATATGATAACAAATATAAACTGTTTAAAAACACCAAATGCAGAAAAACTGAGACTAGCCTGTCATGGAGTTAATCCATTCTAGAGTGACATACAAATAGTGTAACATCCAGCGGATATATGTTATGGAAATATTTTGAATTGGATTTACATGTAGTGAACAAATTGGAACTTTTGATTTTATGTGATATTGTAATGTGCATGTTCTCATATTAACTGAGTGTAATCCTATTTGAAGATAATGAGTTCTCAATAAGCTCTCCAGTCTGAAACTGCATCAGAACATTTTGATTTTGGCTGGAGAAGGTCCAAGTAGACTTAGAGAAAATTGCCTACCTCAGACTTGAGAGTAAGCCTCAGATCTGAGGGGAATTTAAATATTTTTTGTCCCACACATCATCCATAAAGCTAACAGAATAGTGAGCTTTTCTACTTTGTTTTGACAATGAACTATTTGTTTTGCTCTGTGTTGTCTATAGCCCAAAGCAGAACACTGGGCTGGATTTCACCTCTGTTTTATTGAGCCTGTCACTGAAAGCATCTTGTAGTTATTTCACAATTATTTGTGCATATTTTTAACTCAATTAACAATAAATAAAAAGGAAAGAAAGGAAAATATGTTTGACTGGGATTGATTTGAAAGGTTAGTAATGAGCATAGAATAACAGATTTAATTTCCCTGTTCTACAATGAAAACTTATCACAAAAGGATGCAGGAAAAGAACAAAGAAAGTATTTTGGCTGCTTTTTGAAAGTTGTGTGTGCTGGCACACTGGCCATGCTGAGCACATCACAAGGCATGCTGACACACAATTCACGTATTTCATCAGCTCAAAGGGAAGTAATATTGTTATGTTAGATGATTAGTTTTCTGGTTCTTCCAGTTAACTGTTTTACAGATTTCACCAAAGTAACTACTCCATGTGGAAGTATAACCTCAGATGTACAAAACCCATTAGCAGGTCTAAATTTTATCTCATTGGTACATTCCAGTAATGCCTTAAAACTCTCTTAGGCCTGAAAACCTGGACACTCATTATAATGATGGTGCATCAGCTGGCTCTGCTGCAAGGTGTTCCTCAGGCAGGAACTACAGTGCTTGTAGGTCAGGGTGTCAGATCTTACTGCTTGCTTGTTTTGCCTTCACATCCCCTGAAAACCTTGCCTTTGATTGTTAACAAGTAGGCTATTAACTAGGTTTATGACTGTTACTATCATGTTTTCCCTTGAATTCCACCATATTTAGCCCATGAACACTCTCAGTTGGAAACAGTTTTGAATCTTGAGGGATGCCAAGTAGACCTACCTCATAACTAGACCTCTACATATCTAGACCTCTTATCAGCTTAAGTGGTACAGAGAAATTAAAATATCATGTTTGAGGAAACAAATCAGTGTAGGCCCACAAATGCTCGTGATCTTGTACCACTGAGATCCCATTTAGAGCTGGCTGGCATAACTTCCAGTATTGTTCATCAAATATTTTTGAGTCAGAACATCTAATACTAACAGACACCTACCCACTGAAATCAGAGAGTAATTCATGTGTCAAGCATGTATACCTATCACCAAAGTCTCAGAATTTGTTCTAAATCACATACATTGAAATAATCACATTAATCAGGTGACATGAAGAGATGGGGTTTAACGATTTCTCATTCATCAACCAAAACTAAAGAGAAGAGTTAACCTGATCTCATTTGCAGGTAATCTCCACCATCACAAGGTTTTGCTCATCAAAAAGACTTCTGAAAATTAACAGACCTTCACATCTTCACATACACCTGAAAGTGTGAGGAAAACACTCCAATCACCCTGTTACATCATACCAAAACAAACCAATCCAAACCAAATCAAAAAACAAAAAAAACCAGCAAGAAACAAACAAAAAAAGGCTACTCTTTATGACTCCTGTTATAGGGATTACAAGAAGAGAAGAATCTGTACTTGATAGAAGTAAGATGAATTATTTATATTATCTGTTTCTATCTAATTGCACGCAAAAAGTCTTTGGCTTCATTGCAGAGGTTCAGACACCAAAGTATGAAAAAAAATAATCCAGGTTTAATATTAATGCTAATACATTTCGTGTTCTATGGAGTAGGGGGAAATACTGAATATGTAAATTTTTTTTAGATGTTTGGAAATTCCTCAATGTCTTTATAATTTGTTTCAGCAATGTTTTCTTCTTAAAAACAACTTACAAAAATTATGTATAAATTATTTCTAGAAATGGGAAAATTAAAGTACACAACCAAAAGTTTTGCCTAGAGCCATCTTTTGTATCCTTTTTCATTTTTTGATCAACATAATGTTTTAGAAACAAATGAATATGATTCTAGGAGTATGGGAATGGGACAATTTTGGCTCCATTAGGGTAAGTTAACAAACATAGTGAGCATGAATAAGATTGAAATAGAGACAGGAAGAAAAGTTCTTTTTATGTGTCCTAGAAGATCATGTAATTTTATCCCTTCCTACTTTCTGCATGTTTAATGGCATATCTGGTAGTGAAAGAATTTGTTGTGAACTATGAAATAGTTACGTTAACCTCCTCTGAGAAAAAAATGGGGGGGGGCTAGTTCAGGGCGAATTGCACTATTCAAAGTAGTGGATATGAAAATTACTCTCAGTGGATTCTGGCACTGAAATTCTATTCAGAATTCCCTTTAAAAAAAAAAAAAAAAAAAGAAAGAAAAGAAAAAGCTTATTTAATAACTTTATGCACCTGTAAAGTGATCAAAAATACAAATGAGCTGTGCTTAATATTCTCAATAAAATATGTTCAGTCATTCATATGGACATAGATCTCCTAAATCCAGAACATTGAGAGAGATACATAAATGCTTCTTTGCTATTTTTTATATGGGGTGTGTCAAATCTTTGCCATGTTGTAACAAAAAAGTTTGAAAGAGATCTTTATGTGGCCATTTCCGCTATAGGATCTGTAACAGTAATCTAAAATGCAATCAAAGCGACAAAACAAAGCCTTGTCATAGAAAGAATCATAGAACAGTTTACTTTGGAAAAGACCCTTAAGGTTATAAAGTCCAACTATTAATCTAGCACTCCTGTGTCAAGTCCACCATTAAACCATGTCCCTAAGCACCACATCTACATGTCTTTTAAATACCTCCAGGGATGGTGACTTCCCTGGGCAGCCTCTTCCAATGCTTGACAACTCTTTTGGTGAAGAAATTTTCCTAATATCCAGCCTAAACCTCCCCTGGTGCAACTTGAGGTCATTTTCTCTTGTCGTCATCATATTAGCAAGATAATGGAGCCATCCTAAGAGAAACCAGTTGCGCTTAAATGCTGTGAAATAGTTGCATTTGGGAGACAGTGACATCTACAGTGATCAGCATAAAGTCACAGCAGTATAGGTTTAGACTCTAGTATACATTTATTTCTCCTAGAGAAGAATCAGTAGCAGCTCAGTTTTTTAAGCACAGGCAAATAAAATGTGAAAGGAGATGTTACAGACTTTATAAATAGCTGATGGAAATGAACACTGAAAAAAGTTATCAGGCTGTGTTAACATGAAAACCTAAACATAATCCAGTAGTTAATAAACTTAAGTTAATGGCAGATAAGTACTGAAGCACCGCACGAATTTCAGTATGTAGGCAAGAAATCTAATATGTTGTCAGATGCTACATTATGTACTTACATAAAAGCTTCAGAAGGGCTTAAGAGCAGATGTAGATGTTTCCATATCTAAATAAGAAAGGTACCCAGGCTTTCACTACACTCAGTGCTGATCTGGGTTTTGACTCAGTTGATTCTAATACCATTCCAAGTAAGCTGCAATTTGGCCTTTAGCTGCCAAAAGATGCAGGCTTCCTGTGGGTCTTGTGTCATATCTTGCAGTACTAAGTGTAGGTTTTGAGTGCTTTGGGATATCTTCGGTAGCACTGGACACCTACATAAATCAAGACCCTAACTCATCCCAAAGTAAGTATTTAGGATTTTATTTTGATGTCTAAACACAAGCATCTAGCATTGGCTATGTTTTTGTGGTTTTTTTTTTTTTTTCCTAAGGCTTAAACTATCCTTTTTGTCCTGCAGCCCCTCCAGAAGGACATTTTCTCTTGGAATTCTTAAGTCACACCTACAAGCCTTTGTTATAATGTCATTATCTTAGGGCATATCAAATGCAAACAGGTGTTTAAGCTTAGGCAGCACACCTGTAGTCTACTTAGCTGAACTTCTTTCCAGACTGTACTAGCTACAGTGGCAGTTCAGTTAGATAACTCTCGTGTAGACATCTACAGGAACTTAAATACTGAATCACATTGCACTCATACCACAGTTTTGTCAATAGCTAAAGACCATGATTGTAGATATGCCTTTCGACCTTACATAGTGATGTAAGCATTCATTTTTAAACTTTTGAACCTAATGGCGATCAAAAATGTTTTAGAATACATCTACATGTTGTTTGAAAATATGTCCAAGTTCACTTCTGCCTGGTTCAACTAACAGTGGTGCAGGTGTATCCGCACAAAGCTTAGTCCATCCACAGACCTCACTGCTTTGGGCTGAACATTAAGCTAAATTCAGTTTTCACATTTCATCTGGTATACCCTTAGCCAGTTAAGAAAATGAACAAAGTAAATTTGGGGTTTCCTGAAAAATACAAAGTGGCTATGGTCTTGCAAATATCCATACTGAAAGTGTCAAATTATTAGGTACCTAGACTGCAAATACATCAAGTATTTTTTCTCTATTTACAGGAGGACTTTTTTTAATGACTTGATTGCAATACATCTTGTATTGTAATACAAGACATAAAATATAGTGGCAGATGTTGCACTGAAGCGATGCAAGCATTCTACAGTTACTCAAAAGCTGGCTTAAACAGCAGCTGTAACAGCAATCTTCATGGGTACATATCAGTTCACCATTCAGATATGTAACTCTCATGGATAAAATGTGAACTAGGATGAGCTACAGACAGCTGATTTAGAGCCATGCTATTTGCTTGTCAAAGAAAAGAGACTGATGTCTAAATTTAGTAGACTACAGGTTTTTCACAGTTTGTGTATCTAACTAATAAAAAAAATAAAGCTTAAAAAGTTATTACTGCCCAGTGATATAAGCTTGCAGTGCAAAAGCAATTCCTCTAATTGCAACATACATGACCAGCCTTCTGTAATCACAGAAGAAACTATTAAGGTGATACTAACATGATTTGGGATGATGCAGTGCTATCCTATAATATTTTACCAGCAATATTATCATTGCTTACTTGTCCTGTTGATTTTGGCATACAATTTTGGTAAAAATGAATTCCCATCTCATGACTGCATTTTGTCTGGTAGAAACATAGGAACAACTATGCGAGCAGATTGTGCTGTCTGTACTAGCTCAATGCATACCTGCATTTTAGGTCAATAGCTAGCTAAATACTGCAAAAATCACAAAATATCTTCTTTTTTCATGCATATAAAAGTATGAATGAAGACAGAGTGTTCATGGAAGGTCTTGCTGAAAAGAAAACCTCACCAAACAACACAGACTATGTGTTTCCAGTATAAGAAGAAAATTATCACAGTTCTTGCTCAGACCCACTCAGCTAAGTCTTGGTTTGTTATTTAGTCTGCAGCATCAAAATTCTCCCTAACAAAGGAAACATTTCTATTATCTGTCTAATCATCTGCATTGATTTTTAACAGATTTTGTATTAAAAACAACCTTTAAATACATTTTTAGAAGAGTGATTTCAATGCCTATCAATTTTTCGATATCAACTTAAGTAACCACATAGAAATTTACAATAGAAAATTTCATTTCAAGCACAGGACATCTTGAAAATGCAAATCCTTATAACGTTTAAAAACTCCATTGTTCACTGTCCTCTTTTATGTGGATCTAATACACCACACCTCCACAATGGTAGCAAGAAGCTGCATCCTTTGTAGAGTGTAAGAGGTGGTTTCCAAATTCTCCACTGAATTATGGAAGAGATTTGGTGAGGCAGCAGTACCTTCTGACACCAAGCAAACAAGAGCAACAACAGCTGGGTCATTAGATGTGACCCTCAGAGAGTCATAGTAGTGTTTCTGTGCTGCCTTGGTTGGGACAAGGCTATACGAGCAGCCAGGACTAGGGTGCATGCTGGAAAACAAAGTACTGGGGAGCAGCAGGAAGGGTGATACTCTGCAGGCAATGGGGAGCCAGGAGTCATTAGTGAGTCCAACACAGGCATCATGCCTGTGACACCAGTGACTGCTGCAGTAGGATTCTGGCCCTCAGCATGAGGGTAGGTCAAGCAGAGGTGGGGATGGTAACAACTCAGCAATCTGGCAATGGCAAGGTGACCAGCTGGGTGCCAAGTCAGTCAAGGAGAGCCAAACAATTCAGGGACAGCAGGGAGTGGGACAAGATATCCCTGTGGCATCCTTGACACTGGGACTGATGGCTCCAAGCTGAGCTGAACTGGGGACCTGGGCCATAAGCAGGGATGGGAGAGGCCCTGGTGAAGATGGTCAGTGAGGCGGTCGGGTGCCTTCAGAGCCCTGACAAAAGACAGATTTTAGGACATCTGCAGAATGCAGGCTTCAGAAATGGATACAAATTTTCAGAAATGTAAGAAAATAAGGAAAAGAAGAGAAAAGTGGCTGAAACAAAACACAAGCTGACAAATATGACCACACATGTACAGGACAGAGAAATGGCTCCTGTGCTTCCCACCCATGCTTTGGTCCACACATCTGAGGAGCAGGGGAAGAGTGCCCAGTCATTAGGCAACCTTTAAAACCAGCGCCAGTCTATTGTCACCTACATTTGCCAAGTACCAGCTGTGAGACCTCTTACTTATCAAAAAAGGAACAAGAGGTAACAATAACAATAAAGCAGGGATATAACAAATCAGATTTTAAAACCAAAGCCTTTTCTCTCTTTTTTCCTCACTCTGCCTCCAAGTACACCTTTCCAGCTCATTACTGCAAATCATTTGAATTCCAGCACACAATGTCACCTGCACTGTAATCTGATTACTTTATGGAGGAATTAGTATGTATATTTAATGTAGAAGGGTTTTAATCTTGATGAAAATAATCCTAAGGAACTGTGATAGGGCTGCTCATATGTCTGGCAGATATGTCAGTAACATGCTAATAAATGACAGCTGATTTATGTATCTGGATTCTTTTATTTATAAAAATAGCAAGTGGACTGATTTTTGATATTAATAATACAAGTGAATCCACTTTGATTAGACTTCTGTAGAGAGCTGTGCATATTCGGCATTACAATTAAATCTTATGATGTGGAATGGGAATGACATGCTAATGAAGCAAGCCAGTGAGCCTGAACCAAGAATGTCCAACATCATTATGGGATATCTTAGATGAAGAGTAATTATAAGAGGAACACTGAAATGTCATTAAAAATCTTCAGTAAGAGATTTAACCTACTATTTCATACTAATGCTGGATTTTTACAACATAACTGAACACAAAGTTCCTTTTCAGAATTTACAGAAGGGGCTTTTAAATAGGTCTGGATTTAAGAAAAAGATACAATCTAGTGTCCTAATTTAATTTGGTACATCAAAATTCAATGGTAGTATGTAATTGAAATCTCTTTTTAATAATTTCAGATGAATTAGCAATTAGGGCTTGATCCGATTTCCATGAAATTTATTAAAATTGAGGGCTGAAGCCCTTGAAAATTTTTATTCTTTTCACTCCATTAGCACAATACATCTAGTCTAAGTGATTCTGTCAGTTAGTACTGTGCATTCCTTGTTTATTTATGAGAATTTGTTTCATGGAAGTTCAAAAGAGGTAACCTTATGCATATTCATAGTACATGGCTCATAATACATGAATCAAGAAAAGCTCTCAGAGCCTCAACTGGTTCTTACTTTCTAAGCAAGTTTACTAACAGTTTTTACCCTCACAAGTTCTTACAACCACATTATACCTGTATGTGCTCTGTCTGTAGCAGTGATCTTTTTGAGACCAGTGGCAACTTGCAAGGCCTCTCCTTGAATGTGATACAGGAAAAGAGCAAACACTGTACTGACCTCTGAAATATATATATACATATAAATTGAAGACCACTACGAAATAGGAGCCCTAGAACATGAGAAAATGAACCACAAAACCAGTACCAATCATAGTACCTCAATATCTTAAACAGAGTATTTCTCTGTGCTGGCTATGAGTTGCATAGAGAGGAGCTGTAAGGTCTGAAGAAACACGCTATGCAGAGGTTTTTGGGGAGGTTGGCTTAGTTTTTCTATAGAACCTTTATGAAAAGCAATTATGCCGAACAGGAGAAGACCAGAGCACGATGGCCTCACTCCAGGAAGAGCCACATGTTTCAAATCTAAGTGTGCAGCATTCCATGGTTATTTGTCTGTATCACATGCACTTTAATAAAGATGCCATTCTGGGAAAGGCTGGTCCTTGCTGTCATTATGAGAAAGCTAAACAATATTTCTTGTGAAAGAAGGGAATATTTATGAAGGGAATATTTATATAATATGAAGGAAATATTTATTATTTTCATGAAATGTAAAAATAAATGTTTGCCACCAAAAGAACTTAATTATTAAAATAATAAGACTCCAGAAGGAAACTGCAAAGAGAAAGTAGAAAGTTTCTTAGTACAGTCCTGCATAGAAAATAATCTGCTCTACCTCTAAGGCCAGTGGGACTTCTAATGAAAGAGTCCCAGATAATGACTTCAGTCTTTGTGTTTATTATTCTAGATAACAGCTATTGTTTGTTAAATATAGTACAGTGACATCACTAATTCAAAAAACAAATCAGCATCCTTGTATGTCTACAAACACGTTTCTAATGTATTAGGGTAAAAATACAGTGGATTAAAAATCAGTGTCAAAAGCTAGAACAATTTTCTAGCAGATTTTTGTAATCTTCTCTTAGAACCAATACATGAGAAATTTATTTCTACAGGATTTCAAGAATTTCTGTCATTCTTCTTTGACTTCATAGGATTTTCTGTAGACACTGATAAAGAACATCATTTTTTTTCCATCATGCACTCAGTATTTCCTTTAGAAAAGACATTTCTGAAGCACTTAGGTTTCCTTTTTTTTTTTCAAAGATGAGGAAAGACATTTTCATTTCAGATGAAATAAGTATCTACGTTTTAAAGTGGTACCTATATCATATTTTTTGAAATAATTCTTTCTTTTAAGCTTTCAGGAATAAACCTGATGTATCAGATGTTTGCTGTGATGTGTATAACTTAGTGCATTCATAATTAACACATCAGCCTTTCCCCATGGTGGTTTACAGTGGAAAATGGGGAAATATGTCACCTGTTAACCACTTCAGAATGTAAGGTGGTGTTGCTGTGGTTAGTAATTGCCAGTATTAGGATCAATCATTGACTAAAATGTCATGCGGGCAGTATCTCACCCTAAGGAACTTGAGCAATTACCCTAGTATTGCACCCAACCATCTCCCTTTGGCAAAAATCTAAACAAAAAAAAAATCAGTGAGCCTTATAATATGGCCTGAAAGTGAACAACCTGGTGCTGATGAGATCAGCAGGGGAGTGAATTATGGGTTCAATAAACCATTGCTGAGAAAGCATTGGTTCTTATTCCCCATAGTTTGAAACCAGAAGCTGGTAACAGAAAGTGCCCCAGCAGAATCAGTAGCTTCTCATCCCTCAATGGCTCTCCAGCACTCTGTGATATGCGCAAATATGCTTGACTGTGCTGCAGGTCTGGAGAAGTCACAAACCGCTTAGTAGAGTTCTGATCAGTCTATGAGGCAGAAATGTGTGTGCCATCTGCCCAAGCAGCTTGTTTTCTCGTTTCAGCTGAAGAGCACTGGGGGCTCTGCAAGCTTTGCTTTCTCTGCCATGTCACTTCAGACTCTGGGATCTGAAGATATGCAAATGTTTTGGACAAGCAAACATAGTGCCAAAGCTGTGTTCATAGCAAATCAAGCTACAGAACACCAGTTACATCATGACAGATTCTCTAGAAAGATAAGTGGACTGAAATATGGAAAGTATGCTTCTCCAAAGTATTTTACATGCAGTTTGTCAGTCTGTTAATAGAGAGCAGCCTCAGAGGCAAAACTACTCTTGTCTAGAAACTCTGCAGCTGAGTCAGCCAGGCACTGTGTGCAAGCTAACATAGCCCGGCTGGGGGTGGGGGGGCTGTTTGGGACCACCTCCATATGCTGGAAGACAGGGGATGTTACATCGAATACAGCACAGAGCAAACCCAGCTATATGGCTGCCAATCTGGAGCTGGCTCCCATCCAGACAGCTTGGAGCGTGGGAACTGATGCTCGGGTCTGTACTCATCCATCTGTATAGACATTTCTCTAAATCTTCATTTGCAAGTCAGGAGTAAGAGCCTGCTGGGTTTTGAAATTCTACTCATTTTTCCAAATGGCCTCAGATACTGGCATTGGTCAGCCATGACTGAGATAAAACGCAATTTCTCCTGCTTTCCTCTGACATTTTGTTTTACCCATGAACTGTAATGACAATAGATATAATTTTAGTTTTGCTGGGGGACTCCAACAATAACAAAGTTTGTTTAGGGAAAGAAAAAAGGATCAGATGGAATACAATAAAACATTACTGAGTTTCTCAAATTAAAAAGGAAGTCTACACAGAGAACTGCCCCTATTGAGAAAGAAAACATTATGTAAAGTATTCACATAAAAATGTAGACCAGAATCTGCACACCTCTTCCAACATTCAGTTTTTAAAATTAAAAATTTTCCTCCAAAATCTTCCGAGGAAACAGATCATTTCCTCCGCCAGGCTATGTTTGCACACTTTCACCCATCGTGCTGCTTACAATGGGTCATTCTAATCCTTCCAGAACCAAAACTGGTCTTTGGAAGTGCTCATAGCAGTCTTCTCAGAGGGCAGTTCCCAGCAAAACTTTTCTTCTGCTCAAGAGAATGGGCCTCTGTCTGAAGGGCATTCCCCAGGTCCTGAAATGCCTCTCTGCTACACTGGTGAGCTCAGCTATTCCTGTTAGCTGGCCAGTAAGCACTTTCTTTCTGCAAAAAGATAAATCAGAGTGGAGGGTTTTAATATTTGTTTTAATTTTTTGCACTTTTCAGTAACAAGTGCTTGGAGCGGGATTAGGTTTTACTTTGCTTCTGTTGCTTTAAAACTTCAAAGTGTGAACCACCATTCTGCTTATCTGTTTTCTATTTTAGTATACTTCTATAGTATCTTCATGAGAAAACCAGCAAGCTTAATTTTTAAATTCTGAACTACTATTGCTGGCTGCAATGGAAATGACAAGCATTTAAAATAGAACGAGCTTTCTGGAGCTCCATCAATTAAGCAGTTTTCTGAAGCTCCATCAATCTAATTCTTACAAAGGCATATAAAAAAAGCAAAAATATTTGATCATAGTGAACTAATTTCTGAACTTCACCAGACTAAAATCAGATGCCTTCAAGTCCAGTGATGCTACTTTGGTCTAGTGTGGTTGTACCTACAGTGCATTTCAAATCATCACTAAGGCCAGACTCAGTTTTTGGTGTGGCAGAAGGAGGCGCTCTAAAATGTGCTTTCTGCTTTGCTGGAGCATGCTTGGTGTCTCAATAGGAAAGAAAGAGGCAGCCATCAGGATGGCTGCAAATCAACCATGTAGGCAGAAAGTGGGCGGGCTGTGTCGCTCCTGTGTCTGTCTTTCAACTGCTTAAGACACACCACTTCTAAGAAAAAAATCGTGCTCAAGCCTCTATTTGGTATGCGCATGTGCCCTTCTTTTATTTCTCAGACTTTGCCCCAATATTTCCTTATAGCTGAAGACTGCCAGTTACTCCTTGTTAAATAAAATGCTTTGGGAAGAATGAGATAGTTCAGAGTGTCCTGGTGAACCCAATGGGACTGCAGCAGAGGAGGAATCCATGCAGGCCATTGCAGAACCAAGAAGAAAAGATCAAGCAGAATTCTTGCTCTGCTAGCATCCAATGCAGTTTAGCCATTGCTTTCAATAAGCTTTGAATTTTACTCCTCAGCACTTAACATACTTATTGGTGCAAATAAGTACAGCTTTCAATTAAACCAGTTAGATGCTTGTTTATCGGGATCCAAGCTGCTTCTTTAAGAAGCAGTTATGGTTAAAAGAAACATTTCCCTTCCTCCAATGCATTCATTCTTGAGGACAGAAAAATGTTTTACAGGGTTGTCTTTAAACAATACACTTACTGTATCCACTTCCTCCCCCTTTAAAGAAGAGTTCTTTATCTAAAAGAGTGTTTCAGGCTTCCACTGTGGAGCTTTTAGGAGAAAACATTTTGACTTGGTATTACAAGAATTGGCAAAAGTAACATAACATCTCCAAAATAAGTAACTCTTTTATTCACAGAGAAACAACATTTCATACAAGTAGGAACTGAAAATTTGCAATTTCTGCAAAAATAATGTTGTTAGTAATGTAAGTAGTTAACATTTCACGCTGAACCAATAGTATCAGTTAGAATTTTTATATAGTCCTCTTACATTCAATGCACAATCTACAGAAAGAAGTAGGAGAGTCAAATAAGATGTGTTTCCCTGTGTTTCATGAATCTCAGCATTTTTAAGGAAAAATAACAAATGTTTTTTTGGGTCAGTATTTCATTTCTATTAAAAGCTGTGGCTTATGTTGTTTGTTGTACAGGTTAGAAGATCCAGGTCAAGAAAAATCCCTTTTGCACTAGGAATATTTTATGCATATACTGAAAAATAGATGCTAGCAGCAGCATTTTAACTGATGTCGGAGTACTACTCAAATTGGTGCCATGAAGAGGAATCTTATATTTGGAGAAAGGGTGGGAATGATTTTATATTTGTCAAAGCTCTCACAAAGAGACATATTTACAAGAAACTTGAAGTGACTTAGAGATATATATATATATATATATATATATCTCCAGTAAAAGTCCTGAGCAAATGATTTTCTTTAAGTCAACAAGTGACTGAGAACAGCAAGGGTATGGAGAGACAGAGGTGGTATTTGTGAGGGAGCATAAAGAAATCATAGTCTCTTATTTACCATATAGAAATCCTTTTGAGGCATTGGCCTTCTTTCTTATATAGCCATAGCTACTGGGATGACTTTGATGAGGAGCTAATGTACCACAAATATCTATAGTTTCCTGGCTAGTACATTCCCTTATTAAAAATGAAACCTTTTGCTGGCTTCTCAACTCACATCAACATACAGCGTACCTCTTAGTACACAGGTAACCTACTGAAACCAGATTGGTTTCCATGTGTAGAGTATATTAATATAATCTGCTACCAAATAGAGCAGCATTATTCATTGGATGTCCGTCCCCAGGAGATTTTTTGGTAGTCTTTTCCCTATCACAACTATCAATAAATCAATCTGTAGTTTCTATTGATCTTAGCCCATTCTGTTATCCTCTGCAGTGATTTGGTGTCTGATTATTATACAACTGCTTCCAATATGCATCTTCAACATACACCTTCAATTCCCCTCAGTAGCTGGTGTCTTCCTGTCATACAGGGGTTTCTTTTGGGCTCATGTTGTTCCACGGTCTTTCCTCTTAGCCAACTTGGACAGTCAGAAAAGACAAGGTAAGCTACTTTTTACTTAGCTGATTCATTGCACATCATTACTAGGTAGGAAAGTCCAACTCAATCTGATATTCCTTCAAAAAAAAAATCAAGATAAAATCCTAGATGTGAATTGTCAAATTCACTCTGTCTGGAGGGATATCTGAGTTATAATAAGTCGAAAATGTAGTCAGAACAATGAAGAAAACCACATTAGTAAAAAAAATGAATGAGGTGCCAAGGGTCTTACATGAGGGCAAATCAGAACCAGCACGCAAAGTGCAATGGATGAGGATATTGAGTAATGGAAGATAAGGATCTAAATACAGATATTTAAACTCTGAAGGCCTTCCAGGGGCTTGTTCTGTAGAAGCTAGATTATAGCTACATAAAGCTAACACACAAATGAACTCTGACGCTGTCGGGGGCAGGGGGGGGTTTCTTTTTTTGTATTTTTTTTTTTTTTTAAGGTTAAGTCATTTTTATGAACAGCAGTGAAAAATTAATTCAGTGCGGCAGTAAGGTGAACAAAAGGGAATGGAATGAATGAGATGGCCATCTCCAAGAAGTCCACTAGAAAAAAAAACCGAAAAGTAAATGGCAGTATTAAGATTAATTTCTTAACAACAGAGAAACAGAGGTTATAGTCTTGAAGTGAGTAATTCCAAGGACCTTTATAAAAGTTTCTGCCCTCCCAAAGTAGTGAGATTTAACAAACACCCCTGATGTTAAGCTAGTGGTTTAGTACAGAAATTTTTCTCCACATGGTTAATTAGCCGTTGTTATCACAGAACCATTTAGTGGCTCGTTGGCTATCCCATGGTGGGAACAGTGGACCTGTCAATTTGTACATTCCTGCATCCAGACCACCTTATGGCACAAACTGTGCCATACACTGGTAGGTACATGACCTTGCTGCTGGTCTCCTGCAGATGGGATACTTCTCTGAAGATGCGATCAAACTGCAGAGGAGCTAAAAATGCACCAGCATATGCAGAAAACAACAACACAGTGGGAAAGGGCAGTAAAGATGAATGTATCAAGAAGGACTGTTAATCTAGGAATTGATTTGGATGCTAACAGCTCTAATTTTACAAGTGCGGAAAAAAAATGGGATGTACATCTTAATATCCTCCTAGTTGTCTCTACCCTTGTTGCGTGGTATTTCTCAGCTGTGAAGTCCTAATCCATATTAGATGCTCTTAGTTTTCTCATAATAAAATTGCTTTGTAGTAAAATAACAGAAGTTCATCACATTTTCTATTCAAAACTCTGTTTTTAACTATGAACCTAAGAGTTATAAACATAAAAAAAAGTATTAAAAGGGTTTAAAAAAGGTAAAAAGTAGTCTTTCTGTAAAAAATATTCTAATACCTATCGTTCGTGAACATGGATATAAATTTGGGTTTTTAATACACTAGCTTGCTCGTTTGCTCGAAGACAACTTTGTGACAGAATTCCTGTGTCAGTAGAAGTAAAGAGCATGGGCATAATTTTCTTTATGGATAACGTAGTGGGGTTGGAAATGGAGTGATTCCCTATCATTTTGCCTTCCGAATTCCCTCATGCTTGCAGAGATTCTCCTGCTTTCTGTTAATTTATGCAAACTGCTGTTAAACAAATCAGGACATATGAAGATAAGATAGCATAATGCACTAATATATTTTTGTTGTCATTCTGAGAATTACAGAAAGTAATGGTATAGCTAATCTGTTATAATTTTTAATTAAATATAATTTGTAATTACAAACTGAGATTCCCAATCCAATCTGTCTCATGCTGATATTCCCTTGTGTTTGCTAACAAAAAGCTACACAGAATAATCTCTATGGCATAACCCATATTCTAGCCGTTGTGAGTTACATGATATTTTGATGCTGACTAACGCGCGCTTTGGGGAACATGTAACGAAATGTAAATATAAGGCATTAAAAATCAGCAGTTGAAGCTGGCACATCAAAAAATAGATAGCAGAAGCTTTGTGCCATAAACCTCTTAAAGATCAACATTGAAAAATGTTGAGGCTTTTGTTTTTTAAAAGAAGGAATTTAAAACATGTAAGCAGGATTCCAAATCTAATGTCAGTTGCATTTCTCAGAGCACAACACAGTTTCTGAAGCGGGAAGATGGTCCAGCTCTCAGGCCTAGGAAGATTTAATAGCTGTTGCACTTATGCTGTCCAGCCTTTCTGTTTTTCAGGATTGGGATGGCTTAAGCAGAACCTTAATGTTAGCAGATATGGATCTGTGAGATGTATGAGTTCTCTTGGACATCCAGCTGGGGTTTTGCGCAGCAAATATGTCGTCTTTTCTTTTTCCTGCTTAATAATATGTTGACTCCATCTGATATTTTAAGGTCTTTACTTCTCAGTGAACATCTTGGTGGCACATGTATGCTTACTCCTTACAGGCAGCAAAAAGCATGTGTTTTTCCTGGGATAGAGAAGAAACTATACAATTGCTTTCCACTTTGCCATCACCATTACATGGTGATCCACACCCTGAAACAGGATACCATGGGTAAGGAGCAAAAATACTTCAAATTATTTATTTTCATACTCCTCATTTTGCAGATCTGAATTTTCATCAGTTCTCTTGTTCTAATTTTTGTCCAATTAAAACACAGTGTGTGAAATTAAAATATCTTTGGTATTTTTATTGGGCTTTTCTTAAGGAAAACATGACCAATTTCCACCTCAAAACTCAGTTTGTAATCCCCTCACAGGAGAAATGTAAGAGCTATAAAAATGGTCTTTGTAGTAGAAATAATGCTTTACTCCCTAGGACAGGGGAGCTATAATGTTCATGGATTTATTTTTCCATGTGCTTTGAATTCTTAAATATGGGACTTACAAAAATACATGCAACATACAGGATTTCAGATATCAAAAGACATTGCTCAATTTTTAGCAGACATTTTACACCTTCTAAACTGTTTGTATTGGTACTCAGATCCCAGTTTTGGAGGTTTATGTCAGAACCTTTTTGCAACTAGCAGTTTACTAGCCGTTTTGATCTCAGCATCACAATTATTTATGGAGAGCCTGATCTGGTAAATACTTACTTTATACATACTTAGGATGTGTCACCTTGTGGGACTCAAATACAATTACAAAAACCTGCCATTTGAAAAGATTGGTTTTTTTTTCCTTTTAGCTCATTTTAAGAAGTCATATGTACAAGTGTGATTTAATAATAGTGACTTGGCAACTGCCTCAATGAGCACGTGTAAAGTTTGAAATGTAAGCACTGTGAAGATCAGCAGGTGTTTTGCTGGTGATACTTTAAGGAAAGTGGTTTAGATTTGTGGGATGTTTTTTCCCAGCTGGATGTAAACACTGGCCTTCACACGTCTCTGATTTAAACCAAATTACTATACTTGAGAAAAGAAGGGCTTTTAAGAAGGGAAAAAGTGTGAGCTAATTTGTGTAGTGTTTATTAGCCAAAAAAGAGGGAGAAGCAAACAATATGTTGGAAAAAGTATAGATATGATTATTCAATAGAAATTTGAGGAAATTATCCTAGCACAGTCCAAGAGACTAATGAGTCCATATTAAGAAAATGGCACAGTGCAGGTCACCTTATTATGAAACAGGATATTACAGAAATGGAGAAGGTGCAGCTGAGGGCAAGCAGAGTGCCACAGCAATACAATGATCTTAGTTATTCAGAAAGGTTAGAGAAACAAGATCCATAGGCTAGGGAAAAGAATTAAGATTGAGATAGAGCCTCAGCGAAGTCCGCCTGAGTGTTTTCATACAATAGGTATAACAGCATTGAAGACAATACCTACAAGATGATATTTGAACTTTTATTAGTTAAAGTGTAGGGTACAAACCTGAGTAAGGGCAGAATCATTCAGATTCATTTGCTCAATATGTAGTAAATAATATGGAGTATAAGTTATGATAAAATGGGTTTATGTGGTTTAAAATATAGAGCCAATTAAATGGATATGAATTTTCCCACTTCCGAAAGAATGCCTGAACATTTTTACAGCATCCCTTACAAGTATTTTGTGAAGCCTATGTGGTCTTATATCTAGCCAAATACACATTTAGATTTGGCTTTCAGATAGGCCAAAAAATGAGACATCGAATGTTACAAAAACACAGAGAAAAGTCAAGTGGGAAGGCTTCGTGAGGGTGCCTGCATAATTCAGCTCCTTCTAAAACAATATTCTGATGCATTCTTTTTTTTCTTTAATTATTTAGCAGACAATGGAGTACTGCACAAACATTACATATGAATATAGATTTACTTGTAAACATCCTGTAGTACTGAGTGAACAATCAAAACCTTAAGCCTACTGCATTGCTCCATTGCCAGTCAAGAAAGGCTATTTTATTCAGTAAATGTACTGCTGGTGTCATGCATTACAATGACTGGGACTTTTATAAATATGAAAACCTTCCTGAGAATATTGATTAGTCTGGATTATTTTCAACACCATTTAGAACTGCAATTGGTACTCATAGCAGGCTTTTAGTCTCTTTTAAACACGTTTATACTTTGGAGCAATGGCAGTCTCTGTGCAATGTAGAATATCCATCAAGGATGTAGATATGTAACCCTAGAACTAAAGTGTCAGTCCTAAGGATAAGAGGTACTCAGTAGATTGTTTCAGCATTCCCTTTTCACCAAGCAAGTTACATTCTCTGTCCTTGCTGGATCCCTGATAATTAGTCTCATCTATCTGTAATGTGCTAAAACTACAGGGACTAAGTATGACTTCTGGTATGGAGAAAATATATTTAATTTGTCTTTAAATTTGTAAAATTTTCCTAGTATCATTAAATGTAAAATGCTTGGTCTATAAAATAAGTTTTAAAAGGGTAAATGAAATAGTGTTGCATTTAGAGAAAAACATTAGTTACACTAGCTCATATATTTAGATGTTTTTGCAATTACTGGCAGGGAAAAAAACAGATTAAAAAGAATTAGCATTTCATTGTGTGCTTGGAAATTAGGTACCAGAAAGGTGTGGAAGTAGGTCTGAATAAGAGAGAGCTCATATGTTTGGGGAGAAAAAGTGATCACTTAAAAGTCCATGGTGTGCATCTGAAAATCCCATTAGAGGCTGTCAAGCTGCATTGGTCAGACAAAAAGAATATGAAATGGGACCAATTAATACTGATACTGTTGAGTGCATGGCAATAGCTTCTACTTTCTGATTTACAGAGAAGAACACAACTGAGTGGAAATGATTTTGATACATTTGCATTTGTGGCTGTAAGTCACATTGTGTATAAAGAGATCTAACAACTACAGTGTAGTGACATTAGACTTTGATTCCCAGTCCAGTGTCTGGGATGATACTGCTGCTTCTGCCACTAATCTTACCAATGACTTTGACCAGATCACTTCTCTTTGTAAATGTTTCATGTACTGGGTTTTGTTATACCTTGTTATATCAACATATCTATATATGTTGTCTATAAGCCTCTACAGTCTTCTGGAGAAATGCTTTTTCATAGTATTTGTGCAGTCTGCAGCAGAATGAGCCTATGATCTTCTCTAGGGAGGCTTTAAATACCATAAAATCATGCAAGCAGCAGAAGGACCATGGCACAGAAAGGGAGCAAATCAGTGGGATCAGGGGGATCAGGGAATTTTAGAGTTTCAAATATACAGATTCCTTGCACTGAAATAGCTCCTAAGCTGATTCAAAATTCGATCTATTTGCTCAGCATGTTTCCATGTCCTTGAAACAATTTATTTCTGATAGTTACACATTTTAACAGATTAGGAGCAGAGAGCTTTGACATATTTTTTCCAAACACCAAATAGTAGGTCCCTAGTACTACTAAAACCTGACATTCTTGATTCTTAATTAAGGAGTAAATGGTATTCTACTTAAATAGAAGTCTGATCTTCAGAGCTGTGGAATCTTCTGTCAGAAAAATGGCTCAGAGGACTATCCTCAGGCATCAGTAAAAAGAAGGACAAGTCAGTCCTCTTCCAGGCTGACTGGAACCTTCACCTCCTTTGTTTTCTCCATCTTCGTTACTCTCCAAGGTGTCCACCATGGTCGGTGGTTGAAATTGCCACTTTGAAGGTCTCAAGGGGCCATTCAGCCAAAGATTATGTACAGTCTTCATATGTACACTATGTCCATTGTACAGAATTTCTGTTGTTGTGCTGTAGATTAGGGATGCTTTAGCTAAATAGCAGTCTTGTTGTGACAGAAACATGTCCAAAGCAAACTAATGGCTGTTATATTTAAAATGTTCTTCAGCTGCTTTTTAGCTAGTGAGTTTTCCCAAGCAGCTGTCCCACTGTAGTTACACGGCTGCCTGTCTTGGGCACACGCCATGGACACTGCCACGCAAAATTCGTATGGGGTGGCACCCCCACCTGGCAGAGCTTTAGGCTGTAGCACAGATGGCTTGGTGGCCGAGATTTAACCAAAGCTGTTCTGGAGGGTGTAATTTTAATAGCAGATAAGAAGTCTTTTACTGATGCAACATATCCCATTTCCTTTTTCCTAACCTCTGTTTTTGGAGTGCTACTGCTTTAGGAGAATTGCCTAGACTTTCATTTACCAACCAGTAAAGTATTTTCCTACAGAGTATCAATCATAAGTGTTCAGAAAGAGCAAGCCAAATGGAATGAAAACCAGAGTACAAGCAGTGTTATCCCAACAGGTTTTTCCCCATATTTATAGCTTCTTCTATTGACTCATCACTACAATAAGACAAAAGATCATTTTGTTCTTGACTTATTAATAGAAAAGGGGATGTACCTGCTATCTGGTTAAAATATGCTCTAGTATTTATCAGCCACCAGCAACTTTTAAACTCTCTACTGAGAAATAGTTTAGTCGACTGAATTTATCTCTGTTATTCAACACTAGAAGTAGCTTAGGAGAGCCTAGAAGCAGTTAGAATATGTGACTTATTTTTGCATTAGCTGGTCTCAGGTGATGATCAGACAGATAGTCTACAAGCACTTTGGTAAAGAAAAATGAAATTGATGACTATATGATCAGACATCATGCTCTTTCTGCTTGACTAGCTAACATCCTATTTTCAGCGCATAAATTCTACATGGTACCCTTTAAAATGCACTCAAAAGCATGTAACCTTCACTCTTCCTTTTTTCCCCCATGTTTACGGACGATCTTGATGATTCTAAACAGTTTCTTCCAGCTGAAGTGAAACAAGATTAGTTTAGAAGAGTTTCACAATGTATTTCCAGTGTTTCATCAGAAAAGTGCTTTACAGCTCACTAGTGAGCATAGTTGTGTACTCCATTTTCTGTCATCAGCATGAACCTATGTTTCACACACACGTTAGAGCCACAAATTCTGATGCTCAGAATCTGCCCTGACTTATAGCTCTGGCATCTCATTAAGTTTCTCGTATACACATAAGAGCCCATTTACACTTCCAAAAGGAGGTACTTTTTTCTCTGAACAGGTAACTCAGGTGAACAGCAGCGATTAAAAGTCACATAATCCTGTAGCTTAATCCCCAAACAGATACACTGTTTTATTTTCACATGTAATGCTCTCATCTTACAAATGAGGTTGTTTGTCTTGCGTATCAAGGAAAACAACAGCACGACTATCAGCACAAGCTCCCAGGCCATGGGGTGGACATGCCTGTGTAGGCATGAATGTTCATTTTCAGCCTTACTGGGCAGTTAATTGAGTTCAGACTAAAAAATGGCTGTCCCTGAGGTGCCATTCTCCATTTCTTGCCCATTCAATGAAGAAGCAGCGTTAATCACTTTCCAAACTTAAGTTAGATACTAAGAAGAAATTCTTTACTTTGAGGGTGGTAAGGCACTGGCACAGGTTGCCCGGAGAAGCTGTGGCTGTCTCATCCCTGGCAGTGTTCAAGGCCAGGTTGGACAGGGCTTTGAGAAGTCTGGTCTAGTGGCAGGTATCCTGGTAGTGGCAGCGTTTGGAACCAGATGAGCTTTAAGATCCCTTCCAACCCAAACCATTTTATGATTCTATGAAATAGTCTTTCTCATGATTTTTAACTTTCTTTTCTAAGCAAAGTTTAATGGTAGAAACTGTTGAGCAACTGAAAAGTTAAAAATGTGACAACCATGAGGTAGTTATGAATACACTGTTAAAAAGTGAATCCCCAATACAATAAATAATACAATAAATAAAACAAAGCTGTGTAATCCAAAAAAACTCAGCCACAGCTAATAAAAACCCCCTTTACCTTATCACCACTTCTGGTGTAGATTTCTCATGTTTGTGAATGTATCTTCAATATCTGCATTTACACAATACTGATTCATTACCACTGGAGGATCTAGATCATGCTCTTCCTAATTCTCTAATCACTAGTTTTTTCCTCTATAGAAGGATACTGTCCCAATTATGTTGGATTCAAAGACTGGAAAAGGTAGAAAGAAAAACGACATGCAGCCTTTGCCCGCTCATTCCACTGTGCTTAATGTTTTCTTGCCATTCTGCACTTACTTTGCTATTGCTTGGCCTGATTAACTGAGTATCACTGGATCAAGAAAAAATCCTTCTGATTTTTTCAGTGCATTTTTCAAGCAGAAAATATATTAGTGATAGAATTTCTGTTTGCATGAATGGGAAAAGAGCTATTATGATCTCACTGCACAAAGTTATATATAGAATGTGCATGCTAATGACTAGGTGTTGATTAACATCATACTTTTATTTCACACAAAGATGTGTGAACATTTCATAAAAAAACTTTAAAGAAAGCAGAATTTGCCTCATGTATATGTTTGTTTATTAAAGTGATACAGTCAGCAGTTCGCCTAAGTCAAACTAACTTTCAGCACATCTCATAGCCTTGCTGGGCAGGAATTACATTCTTCTTGTCTTCCCCTCACCCCAGCCCCTGCCCCCAGCCTGCCCAGTCAAGATTACAGTTTGTATTTTACTTGCTATTAAAATAAGCACCTTTAGAATAAGCAGTTTGAGTGTTGCTCAGGACTCCATCAGCCCCAAATACAGGTCAACAAGTAGGCAAATGGATCTTCTCAGCAGTCAGCAGAAGGCTGCGCTGATCAGTAGCCCTGGAAGAGCCAGGGAAGAAAAGCATCAAAATTAATGAAGGAAATAAACCAGTGGGTTGGTGAGGGAAAAGGAAGGCCACTCAAATTCAGGGAATATTTGACAAAGGTGGGCTTTAGAAATAGTTTTTGGTGGGTTTTTTTTGCATACGAAATAAAATTGCCATCTCAGCTTTATTTTGTTCTCACTTTGTGCCTGCTCAAGCTGACTTTGTCTCTGTAATGGCCAGGAAAGGCTTTTCAGAGGCAGGTCTGAGAGTCAGCTGGAGTGGCTGAGGAAAGGAATTCCTCTCCTTGAGCTTAAGTGGGCAACTGTTTTGGCAATGGGTATTTTAGATGAAATGTGTGGTTCTGCATGCTTGTTTATGCTGTACTGAAGATCCCGTTATTGCTTTTGTTGGTGGATAATTTCATTTGACAAAGTGCTGCAGATTCATCTTTATGTATGAATTTATGAGTACAGAGTGAGAAGCATAAAAAAATAATACAGAACTGAACATGCAGAGTCACAGCGCACAAATTACAACATTCAGTAGTTCAAAAATGCCAAGATAGATAATTTTAATTTTTCATAGTACCTCTGTGCTTGTAAAGCTTTAGCTTTTGTGCATGATGATAAACAGGTAATCAAACTCACTGAAGAACAGATAAAGAGTTTCAAAACTTGGTTGCATGAGAAAACAGAGTATACTGCTCACATTTAGCCAGTACTCCTGTGAATGTGTGATGTGTTGCCAGCATCTGAACTTCCTATTCTAACTTTTGCTGTGGGGTTAAGGAGTAAAATTAAGTTTTTCTCTATGGCCCACCTACGCATGGGCTAAGATAGTATTTATACAACAGGTCATGGGGCAGGGTGAAATACTGTTGCCTCCCAAATCCCTGATAACACCCAACTAGTTTCAAGAGATACTTTGGTTTTATAAGTCCCTTTATGCTCTCTCTAGCTTTTGGAACACACTGTAATTCTCAGTAACTTACCTGACATCTGAAGAAAAATAATGAAAATATAAAAAGCTTTTTTATTTGGGGATTCCAGCATTTCTTTCCTGAAACAATTTCATGAATATGGTAATATAATGCGAAGGAGCAAAGCAAAAGCTTACAATGTGATTAGATAATTTTTTTTCTTTTCTTTGTGGGCTCTCAAATAAATGATATTTCTTCCAGTTCATTGTCTTAATTAATTGGTCCTACTGACTTTACTCATCTTCGAATGCCGCTTCTGATTTTTCCATCCTATGGTGGTCTCAGGAATCTCGCTTTCCTTCTTCGCTGGACTTCATAGCTTTCTTGTACTATTCAAAATTATTCAATCTGCTGTCTCTTCCCATCTGATTAATTTAACAAGTATCCCACCTCCTGAAAGGGGGAGGAGAGATATGCTAGTTCATATCCATTCTGAATTAATGCTGCAACTGGGCATGCTGTTTTATGATAATTACTAGAAATCAGCATGTTAGAAAGTCTGTGTTACACATCAATGAGATAATGTTATTAAAGTATTTCTTACCTTAAAGAACATAAAAGTTGAATTCAATTCTAAAAGGATTACTACTGATTTTGAGTAACATGTATCCACTTCTCAACAATAAAACTGCATTAATTGGCCTGTCAAGCATAAAAATTACCTTACAGTGGAACTTGGAGTGGCTTCTTAAATAACACAAACACGGGAAAAAAAGAAAAAGTCTTGAGATAAGAACCTCACCAGATGTCAGGAGTTGCTTTATACTTCATATAGAAAACTTCATATACATTCATCCTCCTCCCTCCCCCCCTTATTTAAAAAACAGCACATATTTAAATAAACAAAATGGCAGAAATCTAATGAAAGTTTTCCAGAATCTACACAGGAATGATTGCGTGAAGCCAAATGGAGGTTACCACTGGTGGATGGAGAACCGCTACCACTGTCCCAGGACTCCAGCTCAGGCTGAGGGATTTCCTGTACTCAGTGGCTATAAATGCCACTCCAGCATCTACTGGATCTCATTAACTACCCATGTTTCTGCTTGATACAGAAGTTTACCCGTAGGTGATAAATTGTGGGCTCTGCAGTAGTGATGATACTGCAATACCCTTCCTTCCTGAAAACACTTGGGTTGTTATTAACCTGAGAAAATAAAAATAGGAAAAAAAATGTGTGTATGACATAAATATTTAATTTCAATGCCTGCCCTATATTCTTGTATAATAAACAAAAAACAATCCTGAAATAAAGTCCACAGATCTTGCTGTTCTATGAAGTACAGGTTTCCCCTCTACACCACACTGGATCCAACTATTCATTGTACAGGAGAGAAATAATATGACAAAAGGAATCAACAGAAAGACCTTGAAAATCTTAATCTGTTTTTCTTTTCTCAGTACAAGACTTGTTTAAAGACAGGAAAGATGCTACTGCAGTACAAAATGAACCGTAAAGCTAGATGGCGTTGCTTGATCTTGTGATTCACATCCACACGAAACAAAGTTACTAGGCAAGCTACTTTTATATATATATATATATATATATATACACATAGAGAGAGATACAGTTGTTAATGTGCACTGCATTAAAAAAGATATAATCTCAGTTTGATAGGGACTAAGGAGAAAAATGAGGTAACATGACAATGTTCACAGGGAAAACAAAATTTCATTAAAAAATTAAAAGCATACAAAACATTGCAACCTGTTTGGTTTTGGTTTGTCAGAGATTTACTGTAAAAATGTGAACAATATATCAGTACTGTAGACTCTGGAAAATACCACCTGAACCCAGCTACCTGTTAGAAATATTTTAGACCTCAGACAGTCTGGAATCCAGAAGAACTTGCTGAAAACCTGATGACCACACAATCACTAATAAAAGTGGTATTAAAAAAGAAGAAATTTTACCTTTTATTTTTGCTTCGGCTTTGATTTGACACAGACGGAAAGAATCTAATGCGAGTATTAGCCTTTGATACAGCAATCTAAAATGCTTTTAACCTTTAGTAATATTTTGTCCCAATTTTCTCACAGGACTTCTGATTTCTGCATTCTGAGCTAAGGTGCTTTCTTTCATTTAGCTGCAGACTATGGCTATACTATGAGAGGTAAACTTCACTTCGCTCTGTTAGTTGACCTCCTAGCTTAGTTGGCTACATGCTACAAGATTGTCTACCCTCAGAGGTCTTTAAAAAT